>CAUYSK010118328.1:0-107838 GCA_963575035.1 Avahi laniger
AGACATCATTTGTAACCCTGGAGACATCATTTGTAACCCATTAACAGGCCTAAGGGTGTGCAAGGCAAACCTGCAGGTCCTCAATTTACACAACAAATGTACGTCCAGTGGCTTGTGTCTGATTAACAGCTCCTTATGTTAGAACATTCCAAGGCTTTAGACAAAGCTTGAGGTCTTTAACCAATTACAAGTCAAAGAATCTTTAAATCCCCCTATAACCTGTAAGCCCCAGATCAAACTTTGCTGGCTTGTCTGCTTCTCACCTCCTGCTGTGCACCACACTCCCCTACCCTCCCAATCCTCCCGCCCCTGTCCCCATTTCCTAAGTTTCAGGGAAGACAATTTTTCAATGGATTGCGGGGTGGGCGTCAGAGCTCTACAGCCCGGTCCCTAACAGGCCACAGACGAGTACCAGTCTGCGCCTGGGGACCACAGCCATAGAATACTATTCAACTATGCAATTATAAAACAGGAATTGAATAATATCTTTCACAGCAACTTGTATGGAACTATAGAACATTATCCTAAGTGAAGTACCTCAGGAATGAAAAACCAAACACCACATGTTCTCACTAATAAGTGGGAGCTAAATGATGAATACACATGGTCATAAAGTGGTGTAAAGGACATTGGAAACTGAGAAGGCCGAGAGTGGAAGGGGGATGAGGGATGAAAACTTATCAGGTAACAATGTACACTGCTCAGGTGATGGGCACACTGAAAGCCCTGACTTCAGCAATATACAATCCACCCATGTAACAAAAACTCTTGTATCCCCTTTATATTTTGAAATAAAAAATATTTTTTAAAAAAGAAAAAGACAGTCTCTCTCACTCTCTCTCTCTCTCTCTTATACACACACACAGTAGAACAATATAGAATTTAGATTTGATCCAACCATTGTCACATACAGTCATTAAAGCTGTGCCCAGCACAAGGCTAACTAGCTCAGCAGGCAAATGGAGTTGGAATCCACCCACACCCTGCTAGCCAAGCCTTGTTCCTACCGTGTTGACTAGAAGAGAGAAGTCCTTTTTATTTTTCACAAAGGCATCATTTATGAGCATATAGCCACCTTGATCAATAGTTATCAAATAGCAAAAATATAACTAGGATAACCTATCAGATTAGAAATTAAAAATCAGAAATCAAAAATTAAAAATGAACAATCCATTGAGCTGACTTAGAAAACATGCATACTAATGAGCAAAGGTTCCTTATATCTGTTCCAAATAAATCCTAATTTTATGCACATGGGGACACATGTCAATTTATGTTCTGACACCTAAAGCTCATGTAAAATTGTGCAATTAATAAAATATAGGTAAAATATAATTTGAAGTTACTCACTAGGTTTTACTTTGGGCTAGTAACTTTACCTGACTTAATCTCAATTTCCTCATCTACAAAAGGAGGCTGATCTTCAAGGGCAATTCTAATTCTAAAATTCTGTGATTTGCTTGTCTTTTGAAAAGAAAAGTTCTTTGAAGGCAACCTTCTGTCCCCCAAATCAAAAAGATTCCTTTTGAGATATTTCAAAATCCATTTCCAAAGAAATCTGAGAAAATGGTTCCATGTGGTCAAGTAATTATGTGCCTTGAGAAAGCTCTGATTGCTTGCTGTTGCAACTTTAATAGATTTTATGTTAAATATCTCTTAAATAGCAGTGAAAAGCAACACATGTATTGTAAAGGGGATATTAATCTTTTAAGCATTTAAAGTGGGAAAAGTTTAAAATATTTTAAATGCATAGTATTGTAGCACAGTATTTCCCAATGTGGTATGCACACAATTAACATGCACAATAGTTTCAGATAAACATTTCTTATTCTATATATTTTATATATTTAAAAATTATAGATAGGTAATATCACATCGATAATTTTATAGAAATCACTTAGGGTAATGCTATATAAAGAATTTGAATCCATTTAAAATCAAATTAGAGACTTCTGGTCCACACAAGATTACATTAACTGGTTTTCCCTGCTACTCCCCACTAAGCATAACTATTCCTGAAAATAAAATAAGAAGCAATCAAAGGATGACCCTGAAAGGTAGAAAGAAGAAGGTGGACTAATTAAGTACTCCAGGACTGGAGGAAAAACATGGCAGAATGTTTTATGACACCACCCAACAACGCAAGGCAACCTAGGTCTGGTGTCTTTTTGGCTTCCAACCCAGCAGCAGAAGGCACTCCAGGTGTGCACATTTCACCTCAGATCAAACGGAAATTCTACCACCAACGACAAATCACACACAAAAGAGTGAATCAATCGGAGGCTCAACTGACAATAAGCAGCCAGGAAAAGTGCTCACCTTCTGTACTGATTCTGCGACTCCTCTCCCTCTTCTATCTAAAACTCACCCATCTAAAAGCAGGAAAATTACAACTTAAATGACAATCAACAGATGTCAACATCGAGTTAAGTCAGGTATTGGAATTGTCTGACAAGCAGTCATCATACAAACACTTCAACAAGCATTCTCTTAAAACAAACAAGAAAGAGAGAAAACTTAAGCAAAGAAATAGAAGCTATAAGAAATAATCAAATGGAAACCATAGAACTGCAAAATACAACAATCAGAATTAAAACAACAACTCTTTAATGGACTCATTACAGAGGTTAGGATCAGTGACCTTGGGGAGAGACAAATATAATTTACCAACCTGAACAACACAGAGAAAAATAGATTAGAAAAAAAGTAAACAGAGCTTCAGGTATCTGTGGGACAATTATGAAAGATCCAGTATTGTTGGTGGATACAATTTTATTGGTGTCAAAAATGGAGAGACAAAATAGAATGAAGCTGAAACAATATTCAAAGAAATTATGGCTGAAAATTCTCAAATTTGTCAAAAGACAAAATCTTATAAAATCAAGAATCCAAATAAGATAAATCTAAAGAAATCTACACTAAGATGCATCATAATTCAACTTCTGAAAACTGAAGACAAAGAAAAAAATCTTTAAATCAAAAAGAACCAACATATTACATATAGGCAAATGCTATTATTAATAGATAATTTGAATGGCAGTAAATTCTTTATCTGAAGTCAGTGAGGCTAAAAGGAAGCATCTCAACATTTTTCAAGTGCTGAAAGAAAAGTTTTTTCAACTGTTAATTCTACATCCAGTGATATTGTCCTTAAGAGATGAAGGGGAAATAAAGGCATTCTCAGACAAAGGAAAACTAAAATAATTTGTTACTAGCAGATCTGCCCTTGAAAAATGGTTAGAGGAGGTTCTTCAAAGGGAAAATAAATGATAAAGGAAGAAACCATGGGGCATCAGGAAGGAAAGAAGAAGAACAGAAAGTAGAAATATGAGTATAAATAATAAATTAGTCTCTTGAATTTTCTAAATAATATTTGACAATTGACAAAATTATAATAATTTTTAATACTAAAGACAATAATATTTAAAAGTTATTAGGGTAAAGGGACTAAAATTGAAGTAAGGTTTTCACATTCACTTGAAATTGTAAAACACTGACAACCATAGACTATGATAAGTCACATACATATGTCACAATATCAAGAGCAACCATTAAGAAAACTATACAAAGTGGTACACCTAAAACACAAATGAAGCATGATGCAATTCTGAAAAGTGTTCAGTAATCTATAGGAAGGTAGATGTCCTTTAGGCGAATAGTCAAACAAATAGTGACATATTCAAATGATAGAACAGGACTCAGCAACACAGAGGAATAAGCTATTAATAGACCCAAAAAGCTGCATGTATCTCCAGAGAATTAGGCTAAATTAAAAAATCCAATCACAAAGGTGACTGGATTTTTTCATTTATACAACATTTTAAAGTAAGAAAATTATAGGGATGGAGAACAAACCCTTAGTGATTACCAGAGTTTAGAGATCCGTTGAGGACAGGTGCAGAGGAATATGGGATGGTTATAAAAAGGAAACATAAAGGATCCTTGTGGTGAGGGAAATGTTCTATATCTGGACTATAGTGGTAGATACACAAACTTATATATCTGACAAAATTGCATAGAACTAAATACATATACAAATGTAGATGAATACAAGTAAAAATCAGGAAAATCAAGATTGGTGGATTGTATCAAGATCAGTATTCTGGTTGTGATATGGTACTATAGTTCTGCAAGATGTTACCATTGGGGAAAACCAGGTAAAAAGTATATATATTATCTCTATATTATTTCTTACAAATGCAGGTAAATTTAAAATGATTTCAAAATAAAATTTTAGTTAACAACATCAAATTAGAGAAAAATATTAAGTGAATTGCAGAACTGGTGGTATTTAGCTATGGGGACTATACTAAAGGTGACATGAGACTAACCGAAACTTAGGATTCTGGGCTGGTCAAAAGTGTGAGCTCTAGAATCCTGCAAATTTGTCTAATAAGAACCTGTTCTCTAAGTCTGGGCATGTGCTTACCTTTTGTATGGAGGAGGTGAGAATGGGAACAATCCCACCGAAGTAATGTCAGGGAGGAGGCATTTACACAAGTGAAAATATGCAATATTAACAAAATAGGAATTAGGGATGGCGGGCAGGAAAAACACCAGAGATCCTCTTTACGTGAAGAAGTTCAGAATAGGGAATGCTTCCAAACTCCAACAAAAAGGATACAGGGCGTCATTCTAACATTGCATAAGCAGGATACTTCTACAGTGTATGATTACAGACTTCAGTCATGTTTATATATGGGACAAGTAAGAAGCCCTTGAGAATTGAACACCATTACATTGAGAGGGACTTGGGCCAGGAGAAAGTTAACCATATTTCAGCTTAGAATCTGTAGGCTGAACTTGAGATTCCTATATAAGCTCTAGGATTCTGATTAGGTCACTATTCATTTCAGTTATACTAAATGGAAATGTTTATGAAATGTAACGTGGTAGTTCCATCAGGGAAGAAACATTAAATCAGAAAATTAACCTTTGCTTCATGTTCTAATATAGTAGAAATGCTTGTAGTTGTGGTTACTGCTTTCCAAAGCTTAAATATAATGTAGAAATATTTTCAAAAGATTATCTAAAATAGGTTTTAGTATATGTAAGAACATAGGACAATAAATATCCAAATTGAATCTCTCATTGTAAAATCTATTAATTTTCAAAGAGAGTGCTTAGCAAAAAAAAAAAAAAAAGAGCCAGAAGATTTCATTTGATGAGTAGATTATATGTACACTATGACTCTTGATGACTAATTAGTATATATTGTCAAGCAATACAATTGTGTTTAATAAAAGAATTTAAAGCTATGTATTATTTCAATAGCTTTCTAATGTTACCTTCTGGTAGGATCACAATCAGATCTTTTAACTAAATTTAAAAGTACACACTTCAGTTTATAATGCCAATCAAGCACAGCAATTGCTCATTAATGGAAAATTAGCACCTTGAGAAAAATGTTAGTCACTAATTATAGAGTACCAAATTCATGAAATTACCTCCTTCAGTAAAATTAAGTAAAAATAATTAAGTATGTTGAAGAGAAGAAAAAAGAGACCACCCTTGCTGTTGAAAATATCACTTTACAAACTCACTCTCCTCTTCAGCCATTTTTATTTTCCTAGGTAAGTGTGGCTGTTCAGTCATTGTGCTAAACAAAAGAAAATTTTGGTTAAAAAATACATTTTAAAAGATTTGTTTTCATCTTCTCATGGCGGTGAGAGAAGAGCTTTCATATCATTATGAAATTATTCTCCATGTGATGGAAAATAGACTCCTTGCAAGTACAAAAACAAAAGGACTTATGTAATAGTCATGTAAGTAATGCAATGTAAACTATAGCATGATTAGGAGCATGGACTTTTAGACAAATTTGGGTTAGAAATTAGCTCTGCTTTTGATTATCTGTATTATCTTGGTCAATTTACCTAACTTTCCTGGGTTTTATTTTCTGATTTTAAAATAGGTGTTATATGACCTATACATAGGTAAGTATTGAACATATTAAATAAAAAGTCAAAAAGTATTCAAAGTGTTTGACAGAGTATTTAGCTCAAATGAAAACAATGGTAGTCGAGATAGGTTGTGGTTAAATCAGGAAGCTCCAATTGCTTGGATATATATCTTCCATCACGAATTGATTTTTGGCTAAATATCTCATAAATGGCAAGGAAAAAGCAACATATATTTTTTAAAAATGTTAATTATTTAAACTAAAAGTTTAAAGAATGAAAAGTTAAAAATATTTTTAATATATTATAGCATACTGTCTGCTGAAGTATGGTTTGACATAGTCTATGGTTTCATAGTAGAATATTTCTTAGTTTATATATTTTATACATTTTAATTTTCTTTGCCTTTCTCTCTCTCACTATATATATGAGTGATAAGCCATGTATATATATGGCTAATAATTTAATAGAAATTACTTAGGCCTTAATTATTAGGGGATACTATGTAATGAAACTGGGTCAATTTAAAATCAAGACAGAGAAAAATGTTAAGTAAATTACAGTACAGGTTGTATTTATTGAATTCAAAGAGAGTGTTGACTATCTCAGGCACTTTGATGTAGAAAAACTGTAGCAAGGTTCTTGGCAACATAGTTCTTTACCAGGAAACACTCCTTTTGCCCAAATCGTGATGACTATACGAGTCAAAGGGTTAAGGAAAATGAGCTCTAAGTCCATACAAAAGAAAGGACAGTGCCTGCCTTTATCTCTTCTATGTAAAGCCAGGATGGTGGCTGCTTAGATGTATGGTAGTCTTGTCTGTAAAACTGTAATTTAAGACTGAAGAATGATAGTATGTCAATAACAGACCATTTTTCAGAGCCAGCGCTAAGCAAAATTATGAAACAGATCAAATTATCTTTGCCATTTTTCCCTTTTTTCCTAATAATTCTACTCTCTACCTGAAGCACATTTATTTCTAGTCTCAGTAGGGTATGCTTTCTTAACTGTCACTAATTTAGAAAGCAGGATAATTTCCCTTGCAATGTCAACTGTTCAGTAATAACATTTCCCAAGAGTATTATAAAGATTCTTGCTTACCAAGAGAATCTACAATTCCCAAAGAAAACTATTCCAAGAAATGCAAGTTAGTATTATCATCAATACTTATGTATACATTCTTGCGAGAGAAACTTTATTAGCATCACTGAAATCCTACAACATAGATAATGTTTATTGGTAAAGTCTAGTCTAATACTATAATTTTTCATATATTTAGCTTACTTTCCACCCTTAGCAGACCACATACACACACACACACACACACACACACACACACAGACACACACACACACACATACACACAAGCATGTATTTATGTTGTTTTATGAAAGAAAATAGAATAACAGGCCCATGTCTAGAAGAGAGATACTTTATAAAACAAGCTGCCACTCGATCTACAAGGCCCAGAGACATCTCTGCACTGCTTCTAAAATGAAGTAATATAGGATATTTGTTTTTCTGGGACTGTTCTGGCAGTCAGAGATAGAGAAAACCCTTCTTTGTGTCTTAGGGGGACATAGTGATGATAGTTCAATTTTGGATATAAAAATTATCATCTTCATCTCTAATCTGTAATCAAATGTTCTATCATAGGTTCTGTGAGTCTTTTCCCTTTATGCTCACAACGTCACATCCTCAGGAGAAAACAAACAAAAACTTTTGATTTAGTATGACCACTTGAGTCTTTAACTAACATTCTTATTTGTTTTCACTGTGATCTTCTTCAAAGAAGCCATTCATAATCGTCGCAGCCAATCTCAAATTATCATTCTGAAAACCATCTTTCACCTCCATTCTTCCAAGTTATTGAAATAATTTTTCAATCAAGAGTTTCCTGAGGGGGAAAAAAATAAAACTTGGGCTATAAGTAGGGTCACCTGAAAGTACATACCATAGAAGCAAGGGAAAACTGAAATAGGTCAGCCGACACAAAAACAAAAAGCCCAGAATTTAATCACTTTCACATAAGATTGAATTAATATGATCCTCTACCCTAAATTTCTACTAGAATTAAAAGAAAATTATATGTGAATCATCCAGAGACTCCAATTTTTCACATAAAATGAGTGACAATCAATAAGATGTTATTAGAAAAGCCAAGTAAAGACAAGAGAAAAAGATTAGACAATAAAATAAGGACCACAGGTGATACACATTTTAGATTTATCAGACAAACTTTAAAACAAATGTGATTAATATCTTCAAGTAAATTTCATCAGAAACCTGAAATTGATAAAGATGATGCAATAAAATTCTAAAACAAAAAATACAATAACAGATATTAAGGATTTAATAGATGTTAACAGCTTGTTAGTCATAAGTTAATAAAGTAGAAAATGAATCAATAGAAAATATTCAAAATGAACCATGAACAAGAAACAATGAGAATATATAGAAAAAAGCTTAAGTGGCTTACAGGAGTTGTAGTTAACTCACGCTAGTTTTGAGCCCGGGGCCTCATGAAGCAAAACCTGGGCAAAACCCTGCAGTTGGTTTGTGAAAATCTTACTTGTTGATGTTCTTATTGTTACAATTAAAACTGAAAAATTAATTTTAAAAAAATGGATTAAATGAACAGAAGTCAATACATTTAATTTTTCATTAAATATTTCATTCAATTAGAGGGGATTGGTTTGTTTTCAAAGCTGTTATTCTATTTTTGTAATAAAACACCGTGACCCCAAGGAAAAAAAAATTTTTCTAGTGTGGCAGTCAATATGTTAAACATAAATGCAATATATTTAAGTAGTGATATATTTGTTTTGCAATATGTTAACTTTGTTAGTTATATAAGATATTCAATTATGTTTGAATACAAAGAAAAATAATAAAATAGCATTTTATTATTATTTTAAGGCAGGTAGGTAGAGTCTTCTATCAGAATTGCATTGGGAAGATCAGAGAAAGCTTCCTGCAGAAAAACATTTTAAGCTGTTCTTAAAAGCACATAGAAGTTATCCTAACAGGAAGAGGAGAATGGGAGATACAGAAAGGATGAAATATATCCAGTTCATAGGATAATGATAACTTTTGAGTCCAGGAAGTAGTTTATTTTAGCTGTGTTTAAAGGAAAAATAATACCATCAACATAACAATGCAAATTTAAATTTTCATAAATAAAAGACAGCATGTTCTGTAGTTGTATGTCTTTCTTCAAAAATAAAGTTCAGAATTTAGTTTGGCACAAATATAAACACATATACTTGCAACACTTAATTATTTTAATCATAAATTTAAAAGCTTTTAAAGTTTTGTTCAAAAATTACTTATTGAGATTTTGCTACAAATCTAGGAATCATGGTATTCAAAAGATATTTTATATAATGGAAAAAGATCTGACACAATTGTAGACCTTAAGGAACTTACAATACTATTGAAAAAGCAAAGCTTACACACATTATATATGATTACATTAAATCCAAATATATAATGGTAAGTTTTACAAAGGTCATAAAAACGACAAACAATTATCTTTCTTAAGAATTTCCCATCTAGGAGAAGATAAAAGACAAATTTGTAAATTTTAATACCTGGTAGAAGGATGACAACATAAGGGAGGTACTAATAGAGCTCTGTGGTAAATTACTTCTCAGGGAAGATAGGGAGGGTTTTATAAGAAAGAATGCCGTTTTAGGTGAGCCTCAGGATTGAGTGGAATACCAAAGGGTGGGATGTTGCCATCAGTGATATTGTAATGAGTGATATCAAAAAGAGAATATTTTCCTTTAATTTGAAAAACAGTGGGTTAGTCTCAAATATTTTTTATGCAAGAAAAAGTGAAATTGAGTTATTAATACAAGTGACGGCAGCTTACGGCTGGTCAGGATGTTGTAGTAGTTTATACAGGAAAGAATTTGGTCCTAATTTAGAGTGTTAAAAAGGGAAAGGAGAATGAGAAGACTGAAAAATATCTAATCCAGTGTCCCCAAAATTTGAATTTCATAAGACACTAATACTTTTTTTTTTAAAATGAGGGACTAACTTAGAGCTACCAACACTCTATTTGACTAAGAAAGAACATTTCAAAAGTGTTTTCTTATGTAACCTCGTGACCTTCTCTAAAGTTAATATCGTCCACACAGTGGCACGTAGAAGATCTTTACTAACTGGTTGGGTCATGAGACAAGACTAACCTTGTGGTTATTCATTCAAGCCATGAATATGCATTATGCACCTACTATCTACACTACATTCTTCTAGTCTCTGGAATACTACAATAAACAAAACAGAGTCACCTTTCTGTTAGAGCTATACTTTAGCACAGTGAGACAGATAATTAAAAAAAATAAATGTAAAATAGGATATGAAAAAAGTAAAAGCTTCGATTTTACTCTGAGGCTCAGAAGAAGCCTCTGGAGGTGCCTAGCTTTATTTTGAAAGGATAGCTGTGGCTGATGTGTAGAATTGTCATCTGCATTAGTACAAAAGGGGAAACTAGCTGGGACAGGAGGTAAATTAATCCAGATGAGAGGGGATGGTGGCATATACTGAAGAAGTAGCACTAGAATTGGTGAGAAATTCCAGATATATTTTCAAAGTAGAGTTGACAAGCTTTGCTGATGGGCTGGATATGAAAGTGAGAGGAAGAATGAAGGTTGACATTTTGGACAGGCTATTCCTTTGTTATGGGAGACTACCCTGAACATTATAGATGCCAGTAGCATACACCCACTCATTTATGACACCCAAAAATGTCTCCAGACATTGCCAAATGTCCCTTGGGGGACAAAATTATCCCTAGAACTACTGTTTTAGACTAAAGAAGGAATAGATTTGAAAGAGAATTATCAAGAATTTGTTTTAACAAATGCTAATTAGGGATAATCATTGTATATCCTAAAGGAAAAATCAAGCAGAAATTTGGAGATACAGATATATAGCTCAGGAGAAAAGTCCTAAGACTGAAGGCTGAAGATATTAATGTGAGAGTCATCAACATGTAAATGATATTAAAATCCTGAGAATGAAAGAGAGTAAATGTAGTTAGAGGACAGAGAGGGCTGAGAATTGAGCCTGGAGCATGGTACGTTTAGCTGTGGGGGAGAGGATCCAAGTGGAACAATTGAATATAAACAAGAATGCTATTCTAGAAGCCAAGACAAGGCAGTGCTTAAAAAGAGACTTCAAATGTTGCTGAAAAGTCAAGAAAGATGAAAAGCGGAATTTGAATTTATTACTATGGAAGTTATTGGTGACATTAGCAATTTTTGTAGAGAGGTATAGATAAAAATCTGGAATGTGTTCAAAGGACAACAGAGGTGAAGAAGTGAAGACTGCAAAAACCAAGAATATTTTAGAAGAGATTTGCTAAAGAGAGGAGCAAAGAATTAGGCACTAGCCAGAATGGGATATGAGGTTAAGGGAGGTTTGTTTGATTCGTTTTACTTAAAAGATGGGGAAAACTTTTTCTTTTTCTTTTTTTGCTCTTTTTCTTTTTGCTGATACGAATGATCTTGTGAGAAGAAAAGATGATGATGCAGGAAGGGAAAACTTCTGGAGTGAAATCCTTGACCTTGAGTAGGGCAGTGGATATGATATGTGAGGATTCAAAGCACACAGGGAATCATGTTAAGAGCATAGACGGTCTGACTTGGACACACCAAGAATAAGGAATGTCAGGTTTTCAAGCTCCTGGAGCAAAGATGAGGCTCGTATAAATCACCCCACAGAGATAATTTCAGAGGCTTACTATCTGAGTTTGATTCCAAAATAGTCGGCTCTTAGTTTAGAGCAGCCATTTTCTGAGCTCCACTAGGAGTGAAGCAAAGGCCGCTGTAGATAGACCTTCTTACATTGACTAAGGAAAAAATTTGGACATCTTCGTTGACACTACGATGGATACTAATATTTCCCGGGCAATATCATTCACTTGCAAAAGTTCGACTACCACTTATATGCATAAATCACTCCCTACTTGGTTCACATGCATATATAATTTTGGAAACACATTTACTATGTAAAATAAGTTCCACATGTGTTATATTTCCCATCTCTTAATCCTAAAGATGCCCTGTTTTATGTGCTCAAAATTATTCTCCATGGTCTAGTTCCAGTGCGGTCCGTACTCCCAAGGGGTAAAAATTGAATTGTCATGACCTTGAGAAAAACAAAAAGCAAAAAGTTATTTGGGTCTATTTTACAGCTAGATTTTTTTCCACTTACACCTACACTTAAAATTTCATTTTTAAAAAATACACCAGATAGCAGCATGACAATTTTAGTGACTATGAAGATAATGTCTTATGAGATGACTTATAAAATAATTTCATAAGTTTTGTAATAAGACAAATTGAATAATGTGGAAGTGATTTATTCTTGGAGGTTGTATTTGCTTCTGTGGATAATAGGAGAGACAATCTTTGATGATATTAATACATTTAGAAGAAAGGATTTTGCCAAATATATATTGTTAATTTTGTTACATGGTTCAGCTTCATTTGATTGTATTTCTCCCATAAGAATAGTTTGTTGAAGTTATTCCCTACAGCTATGAACAATTCAGATTATAAAATCTTATAATGCACTTGTTTGTAATTACAAAGTTAAAATTTTGACACTCCTGAACCTTTAAAATACATTCTATGTATAACTAATCTATTTCAATCCTACTCTTGAATTCATTTGATGTATTCCTTATTAAAGGTCAGTAATATAATACCAATTGGATCAAATTCCCTAAAGCACATTCTCATCTCCTTCTGATGTACAGCAAAATAAAATAGCTTCCATTGTAGGCACAATAGAAGCCTAAAAACTGAAATAAGATCAATAATGTTGGATATTTCTAAAATGCTCTAATAATCTTTCCACAGAGATGTTTCCTGTGGCTTTTTTTTTTGTCTTTGTTAATATGGATTTATCTGATCATTGTAACTAAAGCATTATTTTAAAAAAGGACTTTTTTCTATTTTATAAATATTTTACCACCCCTTAAAAATAAATTTTAAGCTATCTATAGTCATTTGTTTATAAATCATACTTATAACTATTCCTGGAAAAAGCACAATACCAACACCCAAAATTTAATTCAGCCACCAGGTACAATAGGAATTTCCCTTCCTATTAGTGTTTATGGGATAAAGTACTTAGGAATAAATTGGGATTTCACTTACTTTTAAAATGTATATTGTTAATAAGGAGTAGCTCCTTTTCTATACTTTTTATGTAGGATGTAGAGAAGAGGCTCTGCATGCAGCATCATCTTGCCCTAATTCTCCTGGTGGCACCACATCTTTCCCTGTTCCCTGTGTTCTCTCACAAGGACCTATGAAATATACTTGTCCAACTCTCTTCTCTTAGCCAAAACTATCAGCCTCTGAGATATATATGTATGAATACTTAGATAATATTTATGTATATATACTAAAATACATACGCTTCCCACTAAATATGTGAGTTTGATCAAGTCCATCCTCTACTGTAACTTTAAAACATAGAAACTATACGAAACTAGATGGTAGAATTAAGTATTTAGTGCCAAAATGTACTGTACACTCATCTATGAGCCATCCCTAAACAAGAGAAACCATCCTACAATGAGCAGCCACTGTGCTAAGTAATCTATATTTATCATTCTAGTTAGTCCTCACAATAAAACTAGAAGTTATAAACAACCCCATACAGTAAATGATGAAAGTAAGCCTCGGAAATGTTAAGCAATCTGTCAAAGATCAAATTGCCTAGTTCGTGAGTCAAAATTTTAACCTTAGTGAGAGTTCACAGTGTTTTCATTTATTAATCGACTCAACAAATATGTATTAATCATCTATTATGTGTCATGAACTGTGCTAAGGGTTGAAATAATGAATGAATAAGATAGATATGATTCAGGCT
Organism: Avahi laniger; assembly: GCA_963575035.1. Taxonomy (NCBI): domain Eukaryota; kingdom Metazoa; phylum Chordata; class Mammalia; order Primates; family Indriidae; genus Avahi; species Avahi laniger. The sequence goes on from CAUYSK010118328.1 coordinate 13,797, forward strand.
CTCATGGAGTTATAGTCTAGAGGGATAAAATTGTATTTTAAAAAATATCAAAGTAATAGCACAAAGACAAATCCTGACTGTGGGTATATTTATTTGTTCTGCATAGGATTAATCTGGAAAGCATTTTTATTATTTGAATTTTTAATAATTAGAACATTTATAAATCAGAAGATTTCACCCACCTACATTGTCTCAGTCAGTTTGAACTGCTATAACAGAATACCACAAATTGGGTGACTTAAACAACAGAAATTTATTTTTTACAATCTGGAGGCTGGGAAGTCCAAGAACAAGGTGGCAGCAGATCTGGTGTCTGGTAGGGGCACTCGTTCTGGTTTGCAGATGGCTGTCTTCTTGTATCCTCATATGGCAGAAAGAGAGAGAACTCTCTTAGGTCCCTTTTATAAGGGCACTAATTTCATTCATGAGGGCTCTACCCTCATGACCTAATTACCTCCCAAATGTTCCATCTTCTAATGCCATCACATCAGGGATTCAGGCTTCAACATACTCATTCCATATCAGAATACATACCCCCCACACACACCTCTTAAAAAAAGAAAACTGGATTCCTGGCTTATATGGAAAAATTGGATAACAGATAAGGCTTGCTGGGCCACAGTTCTTCAAGGCAATGATTGACTAAAGCTGAGGACAGTTGGATTCTTTAGATGGTCAGAGGCCCTCTAATTCACCACATTTTCTACACTCTTTACTGTCATTTCATTCATTACCAAAACCTGCCAGGCACTGAGGCATTCTAGCTTATGATCTCCAATTTGATTACATTTTTTGTAAGTGTTAGTGTCAAGTAAGAATAGCTCAAGTGAAATTACACATCCAAGTGACTTAAGCAAAATTCCAAGATGACCTCTGAAGAGTTGCAACCTTGTAAACTCCATCTCTTCAGCTTGGGTGGACCTGTGAATGTGACAGAATGTTACTCCCTTGATTAGGTTAGGATATAAAGCAAAGATAAAGGGATTTTGCAGATGTGATTAAAGTCTCTAATCGGTTGACTTTAAATTACTTAATAGGGATTTTTCCCAGGTAGGCCACCTGTACTAATCAGGTCAGCACTTTCAAAGAAGATCTAGAGTTCAGAGACTTGAAGCAACAGAGATGTTGTCCTGCTGGACTTGAAGAAGCCACCTTCCATAACTGCCATGGAGAGCAACCTGCCATAACTGCCCATGTGGTAGGGAATGGTGGTGACTTCTAGTCCTATTCCCACGTGGAACTGAATTCTGCCTGCAACTAGTGAGCTTGGAAGTGCACCCAAACCTTAGATGAGACCATATCCCAGGATTATATCTTAATTGCAATCTTATGAGCCCCTAAGCAGAGCACTCAGCTAACCTGTTCCCAGACTCTTGGCTTCTGGAAACTGTATTGCTTTAAGCTGCTAAATATATGGCGATTTGTTACACAGCAACACAAAACCCATAGATATTTTTGAAGCACACACATGAAGAGAACATTAAGGATGGGAAGAAGCAGTTTATGAAAGGCACCATGGCAGAGGTGTGAATAGGCAGCAGAAATGTGTGTGTAAGAGACAGGGAGGGTGGACAGGAGATGTTGGGGCCCAGAATGTGTGGGGTCTCATGCCCCACAATTTGTGTCTAATCTAAAAACATTAGGAAGACTTCCTTGGAAGGGCTTTAATTTGTACTTTAAAATAATGGATTAAATACAGAAAACAAAATAAAAGGTTATTGAGATAGTCCATAAACGTGGGATTAAGGAAGAGGATATAGAAAAGTGAATGGATTTGAGAATTATTATGGAGGCAAAATCAACATGACTTGGAAATCGGATGCAAGGTTGATATCCAGAGAGGTGTAAGCTAAAATCCAGGTATTGTACTTACAAATAATGATATGGAGTAACAGTGACATTTACTTTAGGATCCTAAAGGTATTACTTATACCTAACCATTCAAGATTGTCCGTTTTTGGAAACAAAAGTGGGCCACTGATAGGCCAATGACCTTCTCCCTAAAATTGACATCTTTTTCCAAGCACACATAAACTTTGTCATGTTTTGCTAACTTATGCCCTTCTCTCCATTGTATACTGGCACCACTGTTCAACTATGTAACTTCTCTGCCAGGATGAAGAAAGGAGATGTTTGCTTTATGCTCTACCTACATTTACTTGCTTAGAACCATCCAGGCCTTGGCTAGGCAGGAGTCCCTTATTTTCCTTTCCTTTAAGAATGACGTTCACTTAATCTATCAATTTCTTCTTTCCCATTCTGTTTCATTAGATTTAGCAAACATTTGGGGGTCTTCTAAGTATATGACATCTAAAATATAGAGTCTATATTCTAGACACAGTGTCTGCCTACCAAAAGCTAGCAGTTCCATGTAGGAAAAATTAAACATCTTCAATACAATGTGAAAAAATAGTATAATAAAGAAATACACGGAATAGCACTGAGACACATAAAAGAAGAATTAATCTAGATTCATAATGTTCAGGGCAGGCTTTCTGGAGCAGATTACATCTGAGCTGAAATAACAAACAATAATTACCCAGTAAAAGAAAAGTGTCTCTGTCTATGTGTCTGTGTGTGTGTGTGTGTGTGTGTGCGTGTGCGTGTGTGTGTCGTAGGGGGGAAGTGGTTAGAGGAAAGTCTATTTTAGCAATCAGAGTATGAAAAGGCACAGAAGGAAGAAAGCACCATGAATTCAGGTTCCTGCAACTCATGGTGAAGAGAGAAGCTGAGGGTCCACGTAGAGAAGTGCCTTGCTGCTACTTGCTGGTAAGTGGGACTCAGATTATGAGGGCCACTGTGTGCTATGAAAGAAACTTGATATTGTTATCATTAAGGCTAGAAAAAGTATCCACTCTGACTCCTTGTGCCTGGATTCACCAGCCTCAAGGGGCAAAGGACAGAACAATGACCTTTCAGTGTTCCTTCTAATTCCTGGTGATAAAAAACTCTCCAAATTTTCCATTCTCTCATGTTCTGTATTAGAATTTGTTGGTACTCCCAGATAAATGCACTTCTGGTTAAAATAAAGCCTTATGAAAAGCAGGTTTTACACGTAAGGAAAATGCAAAAGAATTCGATTAAAAGAAGAATGAATGGGTGGAGATGGTTTCATCTGTAACTGAACTCAGATCCAGTCAGCTTCTGGTTTGGAAGCCTCTGCTTGTTTTCCACCTTCTACAGCATAAAAGAGAACATGTTACCCGCCACCTCCCTTTCCACCCACAACCTGCCTCACTTACCACCCCACAACCTGTTCACAGTGTGCCTTTCCAGGCTTGCCTCCACCCTGCTCCCACAAAACCTCACTCTAAACAGCCATTCCTGGTGGGTCACTATCCCTAAAATATGCCACATGCAGGTCCTCTGCTATGACTTTTTACCCAGGCTTAGAATGCCTTTCGTCACTAGCCCACCTGGAAAATGATTTTCTCAGGCTTTAAAACTGAGCACAAACATCACCTCCATCTGCAGCTTTCTGTAACTCTGTTTTCATTCCCAGCTTGACTCTCAAACAGAAAAATTACTCCTTCCTCAGTCCTCCCATTGTACTTTCTAATTCGGCAACTTCTCATGCTGCATTACACTCGATTGTGTTTGTGTCTCTGTCTCCTTTACTGGATTGGAAAGGCTCTCAAATGTAAAAACTGCTTCTTATTTATATTTTTATCCTAGTGACCAGCTGGGGCCCACCAAATATTAGATATCTAATACACGTTTGCTGAGTTGAATTGAAATAAATCTTGTTACAGGACAAACAGTGCACTGGGTTCCCATCCCCGCCTGTTTCATTTGTTTAGATACTCTATGGAGCATTCGATCATGCACATAATTTCCTGAGAATTATACAGCAATTCTTGAAAGGCTGGGTGGGCGGGTGGTGGTGATGAACTTGGGTTGTTCATATGAAAGAGAACTGTAAGGTAAACTTGATATGCTAATGTCTGGGGTGTGTTATTTTCCCTGCATCTACCTGGTGGCTACGTGCCTAATTTCTTTCCTTCTGTATGTAGATCCTAAGCCAACAATGTCAGCTATTGTCTAATTCTGAGTCTGTGGTCTTTTTTTTCCTGAGGTCTGGGGATAAAATGGTAACCAAGTCAGTGAGTCAGTGAGCATTTCCTGTATGGCTATTATTAGTTTGAGCCCTGAATAAAACACTGGAACTGTGTCGCTGTGTGAACTAAAGGAAAGTGAGGCTAAAGACCTATTACTTTGTAATAAATAAACTCCTAGAATTCCTCCTTGTCTGCATTTCATTGAAAGGAAAAACTGTGTCCCTAGCACCAAACCATTTCCAGTGCGGTGGAGGCGTGGGCCGAGTGGCTTCTCTCTATAAGCCTTTTAGTAAATGAAGCCCTTCTAGCTGGGAATCTCATCCTGCCTATCTGACTTTCACTTTGGAAAACATGTTTATCAACTAAGAGATGAATCATTGCTGCATTTATGCTAAATAGACAAGTCAGAGCTACACAGTTATTTTCCACTGCTATCGCAGCCTTTCTTTTCTATTTACATCTGAATCTCAGCCCACTCCTGGAGAATAGAAAGCCTGGCCTCCTTCCAGACTTCCCAAATCTGATTATGGAGTCCTCAGAGGACAGGTCTCATTGATATACACTATCTTGAAGGCCAAACCCAGCTCAGTGAGAGAGCTGCTTCTCTGGTCTAAATCGATGTGTTATGGAGATGTCAGCCACTCTGAGTCATCAGCAAACATGAGTTGGTGTACAAGGTGTCCTGAAATGATGCAGGGCAAAGCAGAGTGAGTCTTCAGCTTTGTTCTCTTCTGACTGCTGGTTATGCACAAGAGATTTAGATTATGAAGCTTTTTGTTGACTTTCACAATTCCTTAAAAAAAATTGTGAAGCAGTATGTTTCAGTGGTTAAAGACCGCTATGTTCTGAATGTTTATGTACCCCCAAATTTCAAAATGTTAAAATCTTTATCCCCAAAGTAATCATATTAGGAGGTGTGTCTTGGGGAAATGATTAAGTCACGGGGTTGGAGATTTAATGAATGGGATTGATGCCCTCATAAAAGTGGCCCTAGAGAGACTCCTTGCCCAATCCACCTTGAAAAGTTAGAGTGAGAAGACAGCTGTCTATGAGGAAGCTGACCATCACAAAACACCAAATTTGCTGCCACCCTCATCTTGGACTCCCCAGATTTCAGGACTCTGAGAAATAAATTTCTGTTGTTTATAAGATACCCAATCTGTTACATTTTGTTTTAGCAGGCAGAATGGACTAAGACAAAGGCCTAGATTTATGAATCAGAAAGAACTGGATTCAGATTCTGACACTTCTAGCTATATGTCCTTGGGCAGATAAATTGATGTCACTAAATGGCAATTTCCACATCTGGGAATTTTGGCTAACCTTAGTATCTATTCTATAGGGTAGTTTTAAGTATTAAATGGAATAAAGTATATAAAAGGCAAAGCATAGACCCAGATGCAAGATAAGGGCTCAAAAACTTGTAAATATTATTATAGGTACTATATTAAATGTATTATTTCTAATATTAATTGTCTTTTTCCATAATAATCCAATGTTCTTTTAGCTGTCACTACCCCCATTCTTCATACTTAGCCATTCCTTTGACTTAATCCTCCTCAGCATATCCCTTTATATCATATCTTCCATTTCAATTGAAAACTATCCATTCATCCAAAAGGAAGAAAGACATAAAGTCATGTCTGATAAGAAGAAGTAATGGGTAGCACTAATATTACTTTAAAAACTCAAAGAATAAGATAGCTGAAATTAATTGCACTCAAGGCCTATTTAAGACTTGGTTGTGGTGTTTGTTTTCATTTATGTGTTTGTGTTTTGCTATTGTTCATGATTTCTAACAATAGAAATAGATTTAAATTAGGTAGTTGGGCACTAAACCTTAGAGTATTTACTAATATGCTAGAATTCAGAGGGTACTGTGTTAGAAATAATACAAATATAGTATAAAACTCAAAGCAAAGAGCTGAAACAAAATCTGTTTGTACTTGCAGACATGGCTTACACTGGGGTTTTCAGCCATCTTGGCAATTACCTGATGTTAGAACAAGGCCATGGCCCACTTTGATAACTCTGAGAGATTTCTGTTTTACCCCATCTGATACCACCAACAGCTGTGCTTAAGTGGTCATTCACTGTTCTTTTGAACCCTTCTGTTTCACAAAATAATTAATTTTTCTACTTCTGATGTTTCATCTGTTTCCAGGCTTCCAATCTCATATATTCCATGCTATAGCAGTTGCATTCATTTGCTAGGGCTTCCATCCCGCAAAATTCTACCCCACAAAATACCACAGTATGGGTGAATTAAACAACAAAAATTTATTTCTCACAAGCAAACTGATTGTTTTCAATTTGTTGGCTATTACAAACCATACCACAAGGAAGATACTTATATATAATCTTCTCACTGTTCTGGGGGCTGGAAGTCTAAAATCAAGGTATTGGTAGGTTTGCTTTCTCCTGAGGTCTCTCTTCTTTGACAGCCTCTGTCTTGCTATGACTTTTTCTCTACATGTGCATGTATCTCTCATGTCCCTTCTTCTTAGCATCAAGGACAGAAGTCACGTTAGATTAGGGCCCCACTCTTACCACCTCATTTAACTTTAATTACCTTGTAAAAGACCTTATTTCCAAATACTGTCTCACTGGGGTTAGGGCTTCATAATATGAATTTTAGGGGAACACAATGAAGTCCACATCAACAGACTTGCAGATTAATCATCTGATGAGGATCACCCTCTCTGACTGGGTTTAGTGGGATGCTGAGACAGCCGAACATTATTCTATAGGCAGCTTCCAAGGAGTATGATGCTTCTCTTAAGTGGGGCCTGGGCCTAATGTAGCCATATTATTCACATAATTCTTTCACATAACTCTTTCAAAAGAAATATAATATTACAGATATGTTTGAAGCTACTCTAAATCCCTCCTGGATCATACTTTCCTCTCTCCTTCCCCACAAGTAATCAATTTTTTAAGTTTGGTATGTGTTTATGTTTGCTTCATATGAATAGACTACAGTTTTTCTTATTAAATTTCACAAGTGGCATCATAATATAGACATCATTCCAATATTTCCTTTTATACATACATCGTGGCTCAGAAAACAATACCCCAAAATGTGGCACTTTGACATCCTGAGGTGAAGAAGTCTCCAGGTCTTTCTGACCTCTGAACTCCCACCCGTCATCTCTCAATCCTCTGTCTCTCTCAAAGCACAAGATGAAATTGTCATCTGAAGTTTCTTTATCAACCTAAAGTCTGTTCCAGACCTGCCAAAGAAGAAAGTAACTACTCTAGTCCCTTCCATGAGTTTTCATTAACTGAACTCATATCTCAGGAAGAAAGACTGAAATCTGTCAGCACACCGGATAGATTTTTGTCACAAACCACTGTCTGCTCTGTGGTCCAACAGACTTTTCTACCATTATATGTTCTTCAAGCCCAATGAATTTTCCTAAAAATAATTTACTACCCCCCTAAAATCATTCACACTTCTCTGTCTCCCTTTCACCTACCAAGAAGAATATATAAGCATCTGTCCCCCATTGTATGATGGGGTTATCACTCTGCAATTTTTCCCTGTTTGTTCTATTCATCTGCCTTTTGTCCGTTGATTTTCAGTGAACCTTCAGAGGGTGAAGGGGAAGTTTTTCCTCGGTCCCTACACATGTAACATCAGCTATTTCCTTTAAATTGTTGTAAAGCATCCCAAGATTGAATATATTACAATGGAACCACTCTTCTCTTGGTGGATATTGAGATTGTTTTCAATTCGTTGGCTATCACAAACCATACCACAATGAGGTTTTCTTTTTACCTAATCTCAGAGTTTTGTTCACATTCAAAGTTTTTCTAGAGAATGCCCCTAAGAGTGAAGGGATTTTATATTTCCATTTTTATTAGATTTAGCCAAATTGCTCTCCATAATGGAAGTACTAATTATACTCTCCCAGAAACCTCACAAAACTTAGTATTATAAAATATCTTCAGGTTTTTCAATCTTCAGTTGTGTGATATTTTCATGATGTTATTTTAACGCACATTCCCCTGATCCCTGTTGAGCATCTTTTATGTAGTTTTTGGCAAGTTGGGTTTCTTCTTTTTCTCTTAAGTCCCTTGTCCCTTTTTCTCCTGCATTTGCTACATTTCCTTAATGATTTCAGCAGTTATCTATATATTTCAGATTTTTGGATATATTCATTGCAAAAAGGATTTGCTAATATTTAACTTATCAGACATTTATTTATGGTATCTATTGCTATAGAGAGAATTTTAATTTTAATATAGTCAAATTTATCTCTCTCTTCCTTTACAATTATTTGGAGAAAGGAGTTAAGGAATCCTTTTCTATTCTGACATCACATATTCTTCTGTATTTTCTTCTGTAATTTTTAAGTTTTATTTTCACATTCAAACTCTTAATCCACTGAATACAGAAAAGATGTGTGAATCAATTAAGAACGTTGAATAAAAAAATTGGTAGGCATGCTTACCTATTTTGTAATCATTATTGATAGTCCTAATATCTAAAATGTTAAGGGAAATGACATGCTTTTTACAGTTTGTTGTATCTGATGACTATTGCTTATGGTAAATTTGTTCCTTGTGAGTTTTAAAATCTTGTACTATGAACTTCTCTTCAAGAAGCTTTTTTATGTGGAATGAATCCTGGAAATGTGGGTTTGGTATGTCTCTCCAGAACAATCATTCTTTTGCATCTGTCAGGCATTCCATAGGTACTGCTATCTGGGACCACTTTTTAAATGTTGTTTCAGATTATGGTTTTTTGGACCACTCCTGTAGTGTAAATTGGAACTCCCCAGGTCATATGAGAGAGGAGGCACATAGTTACGAATTCTCAGAGGAATCTCTCTTTTTTTTTTTTAACACCAGAACCAAGACTGTGATTATGAGGACAAATTTTTTCCTGTTTTACTCTTTTAATGAGAGTACAGTCTTTTGTTGGTGCCTACTTTAGTGTAGGATCTTAGTTCTGATTTGTCACCCCATTTTTGGACCCAAGAATAGCAACTTCCTCCACCCACTTTCCACCTTTTTATTCCATAAATCCACCACTTAATGTAATTCAAGTGCTTCAGTGCTTTAATTTTTTATCTTGAATATTTCCTTTATTTTCTTGTTTGCTCAGCTATGCATTTAAAAATTTAAAAATATTATGCCCATTCTAGTTGTTGTGTTGCTTTTTATGTGTTGCTATAAATGGATGCCCTGCGTTTCTGTTAATAAATATTGTACATCAAATAGACCCACTTATGATTCACTTTAATTGAGCAAAGCAGGATTTATATTCTGATTTATATTCTAAAAAACATTAATACAAACTCTCCGTTCTTTAGTTTCTGTTTTCTTTTCAGAGTTTGTATACATTTTTTTTCTAATCATAGATAACATGGGTGACATATTAAAGGTTTTAAAATTAGGACTAATTGCCCATAAACAGTACTGCACCATGAATAATTAGTTTGCAGAATTTCCATTGATGATTGGCTATCAAATTACCGCTGTCACGTAAATTGCAAAAATACCCAACTGAGAGATTGTGCTATCAAGAAATGTTCCTCATCCCCACCACTTGGGAGTGAAAGCAGTGCCAATTTAAATTTTTCCAATTTATGCCATAAAGAACATCTCTCTCAGCAGTTTCCCAGCTGAGCTACCTCTAATATCACTTATATAGCTATAGACAGAATCAAATGATTCAATTAATATAATGTCTCAATTCTCATTCTAGAAGTCTCCATCCAGAATTTTTTTTAAACAAAATCAAGCAAAATTTATTTTACATATTTCTTCATCTCGTTATGCATTCTCTTACATACTTGTTTAATCTTTTCAAAACCTGTGTACCCATTTACTCAAGGGAAACTGGTAGGAGGCATACGGTTTCTAATCAACCAATCAAAGGTCCGCCTCAATTGTTAGGGTTCCCAGAAATCAACTCAATATCTCTTTTACTATGTCATCTCAAACAATGAGTTATATGGTGGGGATCAGACAAACAGAGCCAATGTAAGAGATTTTTTTTTTTTAATTAAAGGAGACAAGAATGAGGATGAGCATTTCAGTGCTTCTCGTGCCATGTATTTTGGCCATTTCACTCACTGAGCCCGTCCTGTCGTCCCAGTGTCTATGCAACAGAGATCACATGTAGCTTAAGAAAACTCACTTGTTTATGAAGAGTAAGTCATTAGGGCATAGTTTTCTCACATGTTTCTTCTTTCACAGAGTGTTTTTGCTTAAAAAAGTAGATCTTTAAAAAGTTCTAACACAAGTAATACATGCCACATTTGTTCTCAGTTATCATTATACAAAACATTAGAAACCATTTCCTGGTGATTATTTCCACGTAGCTTGAATTTAATATACATTTTCAATATGAATCTCCTTTTTGAGAGTGCCTATCCCTATTTTTGACTCATATTTTCACTTAGCTTTGCCTCTGACATAGAAATAATGATATCCACACACCAGAATTTTCATACCACCAGTCACTACATTGTATTAAAAATTTATCGACATATGTGGATGTTACTGCTTTATGACATATTGCTTTTACTGACATATTTTGGAAATGTGTCAATGGTGAAAGCCACAATACACTAAATAAACATAACAGAGAGGAATTTTTTATTACTATAAAATGGCTTAAGATCAATTCCAATAGCAGTTAAACAACTAATCTAATTTTTTGGATTACAAAAAACATGTTATATTAATATATAACATGCTTGATATGCACATTATGACACATATTATACTGCAAGTCTCTATTAATTAGAATTCTATAAAAAGCAGAATATTATGATTAAATTAATTTCTGGTGATATCAATATATATTTAAGTAGCAGAAAGCTGTAGTTGAAATAATTAAGTATTAGATGACTAAATTTTAATATCCTGCTTCTACCACTTACTACTCTGAACTCACATTCAGAAAATTTTTTCTTTCATCAAAATAAGCATGAGTTAAAAACACCTTCCTGTCATTAAAAAAGTACTTGGTACATAAAATGTTCTCCCTTATTCCATGTTAATTAAAAACACTAAAAAGTACAATAAGCTATGTATTAAATAATAAAGTAATATAATTTAGCATTTAGTGACAATTAATTGATAATCATTCATTTCATTGTCTGTACTACTAACAATACATAGTAAACATATGACCAATATTATTTCAACATTCATCACTATTTTGAGATTTTGCCATAATTTTCAATGTTACTTTCTGATACTCATCTCGAACTGAAAAAAACCTTATCTCCCCTGGCCTCTAGTTCAACTTCATGACCCTGTTGCCATTTTCCCATTCTCCATTTGTCCTTGGTAAGCTGCATTCTCCAGTTGACGGGCATGAATTACTTAGTGGTAAGACCAGACAGGGGTCAGTGTTCAATAAGGCAGAAGAAACTGGCCACAAACACTGTGATTGTTTCTTCTGTCTTCAAATGGGATGCTAGAACTGGGAAAGGCTTACCACACTTGTAAATATAAAAGACAAAGGAATTTGGAGCAAAGGAGGACGAGGTTCAAGACTTCCTTTGTAGATGTTCTCCTGTACATTAAAACCACACTATCATCTTATTTCTTCATATTTTATAATTTTTCACCTAAATGTAAAGTTTCTATTATACAATAATTAACACTGTTAGCTAATATTTGCTATTTATCAGGCACTATCCTAAGTGCCTTGCCTGTGTCTTATCCTTTAATAGTTAAAACAATCCTAAGAATTACAAAAGAGAAAAAAAACCTAGCCTGATGTCTCCACCTGGTAAATGACAAGGACAGATGTTATTAGCTGAATTGTGTCCTCCCAAAATTCGTATTGAAGCCCTAATACCCAGTACCTCAGATTGTAACTATATATGAAGATAAATCCTTTAAAGGGGCAATTAAGCTAAAATGAGGCCATTAGGATAGGCCCTAATCCAATCTGACTGATGCCCTTATAAGAAGAGAAAATGTGGTCACTGTGACAAACACCAGGGACAACCACATAAAAACACTGTGAGAGGTGGCCATTGCAACCAGAGAGAGAGGCCTCAGAAGAAACCAATCCTGTTGACACCTTGACCTTGGACCCTAGACTCCAGAACTGTGAGAAAACAAATTTCTGTTGTTTAAGTCACCCAGTCTCTGGTACTCTGTTATGGCAGCCCTAGCAAACTAATGCAAAGGACTTAAACTCAAGAGTCTGATCTGAGAGACCAAAGTATTAACCACCATTCTAGGGTATCGTGGCTTACATAGTTATCTTTCTTTGTTCCTTATTTTTTAATAAGTATCAGTTGTTCTATTTGTATTATTAATACCCACTCTGATCCTATTTATTCAGACAATTGTACAGAGCTATTTAGGAATCTAAAAGTCACCGTAGGTTCTAGGTAACTTGTGATAGGTTTCATGTTGGTTCATTTTGTTAGAGAATAGTGTAATTTCAGACCACCCATTCTGAAAGATATAAAATGATTTTAAGAAACTATTTTAGAAACAACTTGGAGGCTCTGAAGAATTAGAGATAGAAAGAATCCTACCTGAATATTTTGCCTATCTTAACATTGCCTCCTATAATCCCCAAAGCAATTATTTCTGCTATGTGATTATTTAAAGAGAAGGAATCCAGGGGAAATGACAGACTCCTTGTTGAATGTTTTCTGTACATCTATGACCTCAGAAAATCCTGCCTAACATTCGGGAAGAGTACACAAGAAGCAGATGAAATATGAGAGTTTTTTACCTAAACAAATCCATAAATCATCTGCAAGAAAAAATAAATGACTAAGCAATTGTGATTCCAAGAAAACTGCCAATTTCAACCAATATGGACCATTTTATTTAATGTACACCTACAAGGTCTAGAACATTTATTTTTAAATCAGTGGCTATTTAGCTTCCTACCCCCATAATAATTTATTTTCTTTCTTTTAATGTATAATATTGGAACACATTGCATTGAGGCATATGTCGAAAGAACTGATGATTAAAAAAAACACACAAAGGGAGTAGCAACATTACTGTGATGTAAATTTCTTAAAAACTAAATTAGGCTCATTATTTCAATGACTTTACTCTGCTGAAGTTCCAAGTTTTTATAATGGCAATTAATTTGATAGTCTTCTTGTACTACTGATATATAGATATTCTAATAACTTCTCCCTCTGCAAAACAAGTAGAAATACTATGCTAAAAAACTATTAAAACAATACTAAACTGATAAGAAAATAAGGGAACTCTTCAGATTATAAATACAAAACAGGTATGAGAATCCATGGAAGAATATCAGGGACTGATGGAAGCCATCTATCTGGATTTTCTGCTGACTTTTTTTTTCAACTGAAGTTTTGGTTTGAATAGTTACTGAAGGTAGAGGATAAAGCCTAGGGCCCTATACAAGGCTGGACATTTGAAATACAGAACAATGAATAATTACCTAAAGCTAAGGCTATATGCTGGCTCAATGAGGGGAGGGCAATATTTGATCTCTACTATTTACTATGCGCAAACATAAATTCCACATAGGTTAAGGATTAAGTATGAGAGACAAAACTGTAATATTTTGGAAAAAAAATATTTTGGAAAAAAAAGAAAAAAATCATTTCCTAAGGGAAAATCCATAGCTTTCAAAATTTTTAATATTAGAAAATAAGAAAAGACTTAAAATTAATAGTTTAGGACCCAAGTTAGGAAGTTATAAAAAAAAAATAAGAGCCACACAATTTAACATAAAGAAAGAAGCAAATAATAAAGATTTTAGTGGAATTAGTGAAATAAAAAGCAAAGGTACAACAATTTCAACTAAGTTAAATGAAGGAGATTTATATGACAATATTACTAAAAGACATATTAATAATATGAAGAATAGAAAGGAGCTATAAACATCAATGCAACATACATATTTTTTAAAAATAGAGAATATTATAAAATTTATGCAAATAATTTTGAAAAACTTAGTGAAAATGGTCAAATTCCTAGAAAAAGGAATATAATAATCAAAACTGACTCCATTAGAAACTGAAAATCAGAATATGTATATATTATATATATGCTACAATATTTAACTATAAGCAATGTCAAAATGGTATAAGACAATAAAAGATTCTTAAGCTTTAAAAATTTTTTTGAATAGATCATACATTCACAAAGTTCAATAATGAAAAAAATGTAGAAAGGTGAAAAGTGAAAATCTTCTTCCTACCCTTGTCCCAATTTACTCAGTTTTTAACCCTTCCCAACAAATAACCAATGTTATTATTTCCTTTATATTCTTCTACATTTTCTATACAAGCAACTGTGAACATTTATTTTTATTCCCTTCCCCACATTTTTACATGAAACATAACATATACTGTATAATATCTGAACCTTGTGTTTTTTCCTAAACAATATATCTTAGAGGTCTTTCTATTTCGGTACATAAAGTGTTTCCCCGTTTTTTAAAGATTTGTATAGTATATACCATTCTTTTGAATAGCTATACCAATTTAAGCAGATTATGTTTGTAGAGTATCCTCTCTACAGCTATATCATATATACTTAACATTTTTGAGTTTCCTCAAATTTTTTGTTCTTGCAAACATGTCACCTATGACTATCCTTGTACATGTATTTCTCAAGTGTGTACATATATTTGAAGGATAATTTTCCAGAACTGGAATGATTGGGTCAAAGGATACTTCCATTTGTAGTTTTAATAGATATCGCCAAATTGTCATCAATAGGAATGATATGAATGTACTCTGCTACTAGCAATGTAAGGGAGAGCTTTTTTCCCCTAATCTCTGCAAGAAAGTGTGTTATAAAGCTACTGCATAATTTGAATTTCTGTTTCTCTCACTTTTAGTATTGTATAGCATCTTTTCTTATTGTTAGAGCCACTATGTTTTCTTTTCCATGAACCATCTGTTCTTATCAATTATTTTTTCTATTGAGTTTTTCCTTTTATTGTTTATTTCTAGAAGCTTTTTCATATATTAGAGATATTAGCTCTATGTCTGTGATATGAGTTGAAAAGTTTTCCCAGTCTGTCAGTTGTCTTTGCTTATGATTTTTTCCATGCAAAATTTTTTGAATTTCGCAATGTTTTCATGTTATTTTAAAAATCATAAAAAGAATTAAAATTTTTAAGTAAAATGACAGTGGCCAAGTAACTCCAAGGCCTCCCTTTTCCAAACTCATCAACAACAATGCTAACATAATCTCAGGTAAAATCTGACGCAGAAGCTTTTTATAACCTTGTAATGAACCAAATTAAATATTTTTTTCTGCTTAGATTAAACCAATCTATCAAGATCTAAAACTTCTCTCCAAATTTTTTTAAGACTTGACAGAATTCAATTTGTTAACTTTCTAGTCCATAAAATCACTATAGTAAATCCTATGAGAAAAGTACTCCATAAGTAGGGATAATTCCTAAATCAACCTATGGGAAAGTCTCTCTCCCATGAAGTACAAGAGGTCTCTGAAATACTGCATGATAGCTTGTGAGGTGTAATGACAGGAAAAATCTCCAACATCCTAGCATTCTACTTGCTTTAAATCATTGACAAACATACAGAAAAAAATCACAAGCTACATTGAGTAGCTGTATTGAGCTGCTCCCCTTCCTGTGGGCCAAATGAAGGTTATTTGCAAGGGGAAGTGAAAAGGGCACAGAGAAAACATTTCTCTTCTTAAAGTCAGGGAGTACTTGCTTCTAAACACAAGAAAACTGGCTTCACTGAGCGACTATCATTTGGTTTAGACATAGGTCTGATGAAATCTCATCTTCCCACAGAATTGGGCTCATTTTAAATCCACTGATTGCTAAATCCTAGAAGGCTGGGAATAGTGGATATGTACAATCTGTTTCTACTGTAAAGATCCCTGAGTGTTGTCTCCCATTGCATTTGTAGATGTTTATTTAATATAAATCTAATGGAGAATGCTAAGCACAGTTAATGATCTAGAGAAAATGGAATGAGGTCATGTACAAGTAGAACAGAGTTTAATGGAAAAAAATTTAGGAGAGCAAGGGGAAAATTCTTAAAAGCAACAAGAGCATCACTGGACTGGGTGAGATCTTGGTTCTAGTGCCAGCATTTCTCTTAATTAGTTGTGTGACTCTTACCAAGACATACCTTAGAGATCTCCAATTTTTACATTAATAAAATGAAAAATTTGGATTTAATCTCTAAAGGATCTTCCAGCAGCAGCACCTATTATTCTCAAAGAAAGTGAGAAAAGAGGAAGCTTTTGATTGGGGTGAGAAATAATAAAAACATTTATTCTTTTGTTATTTTCTTAGGTATTAATAATTATGTTTGGCAGTCTCCATTAATCAAATGTATTGAAGAGTTGCCAGATTTTCTCATAATTATTCCAACTTTAAAAACATGTGTGTTTAGGTATTTCTAGTTCTTTAAAAAATATTGAATTATTCTTACACTTTGTTTTACTATCGTTTTTTTTTAAGATATGCTCTCACTCTGTTGCCCAGGCTTCAGTGCAGTGGCATCCAACTAACTTTTTCAGTCTTTGTAGAGACAAGGGCTCAAAAATGTTGCCCAGGCTGGTCTCAAACTCCTGGATTCAAACGATCCTCTGGCTTTGACCTCCCAAAGTTCTGGGATTACAGGTGTGAGCCACTGCACCCAGCTATTTTACTATCTTTGAAGAAATTTTGTGAAACCATGTATACAATGCCCATTAAATGACAAAAGAGAAACTGTGGCAAAATAAAGTTTAAAATGTTTTGCCTTAGGAAAATGTTTTCATATACCTTTAGTAAATAAGTTGTGTGTAAAATCATAATTATTATTTTTTTTTTAGAGACTGGCTTAAACCTTCAGTACACAGTCCACAAGGGAAATAAATTTATAAAGACTTCATGAAGAAATCAGTTCATTAAAATAGGCAATCTGAAAGTTGTCTATAACTTCCTGCCTCCAGAAACAGGACTCTTTATTATGACCATAACAGATGTGCTGCTTTTTCCCTTCATAAACCTAATGAATCAATTATCAATGGCCTGAAATATTCCATTATAGAAATCAGTATGTGAAAGGAAAAATTGATTTTTATGTTCATTAATTAACATGGCATCCAGCCTGCACTAACATAAACACTCTTCTTCAGTGAATTTTTTATATGAACAGAAACAGAGAAGTTCCGTGTTTCCTTAAGACAGATGTTGTTTGCTGGTTGTTTTTTTTATTATTTCATAAAAGAAACTTTTATTTACTCATAGCTCCTCCTAGATGAATTACAATCAACATTCATGGCATTCTACTCTGCCCATACTTTAAGACTTTCCCATCATGAGTTTCTCGAGATATTTTTTTTCTTTTTTTTTTTATTTCAGCATATTATGGGGGTACAGATGTTTAGGTTACGTATGTTGCCCTTGCCCCCCGCCCCCAAGTCCGAGTTTCAAATATGTCCATCCTTCGGGTGGTGCGCGTTGCACTCTTTGTGTATGCATATACCCGTCCCCTCTCCCTCTTCTCTCCTCCCCCTCCCCCTGCCCAACATCCAATAGATGTTATTCTTATATGTGCACTTATGTGTTGATCAGTTAATACCAATTTGATGGTGAGTACATGTGGTCTTATAATACAACCACTTTACAAAAAACAAAAATTGTCATTACACTTCACATACCAGCAGGAAATGATCCTTTTAATACTGCCTAAATTAGCACCTCTGAAACCATAATGGTTGGGGCTTTCATTACCTATATTACATAAAATATACTCAAACCCATCAATAAAAACCAGGGGTTTGTGGTTCTGCCTGTGGATAAGGGGAAATAACATACAAAATAGAAAGATTAAAATCTACCAGATTTTTTTTTTATCTTTGGTTCTTTTCTGTCTTCTTTTCAGATAGAAAATCAATGTTTATTTTTCAGTTATAATGAATTAAAGTAGTATGGAATTTACCTTAAGAGAAACAAAATTGTGCAGGAGCCAGCATCTCAGGATGACACTGAAAAGCACTGATTACAAGAGGCATTTTCCCTGAACATCTACAGCTCTGGCAAACACTGTCAGCTGTGAGCAGAAAAACAGAAACCATAAGACCCTAACAGCCATCCCCAAAACAGCAGAGATAAAAGGAGATTATGTTGGGTTTTTCCATGAAAAGGAAGAAAGCAAGTTGTCAAAAGGATATATAACAAAATCTAGCTCATATTTTTGGTACAATGATTGCCCCACTATACAGATGAGAAAATAGAGTGCCAGAAGTCACACAATTAAACCTGTAAATCTTCACCACACTTGCAACACTTTGCTTTTTGTATATCTTCTCCACTAGAGTACAACTTTCAGAAGGGCAGGGGCTTTGTATTATTTATTTCTATACCCTCAGTACCCACAGCAGTGCTTGGGACATAGTAAAGTGTAAAAAATGAGATAAGCTGAAGTCATTATTTAATCCACTCCACTGTTTTAAGAAGAAAATGTTATAACTGACACTGTCTTGTATCTCAATTCTATCATTCTAGAAGTCAGGAAGTTATTTCTAGTGATTTGGAATTTATACCAATTTTATCAAATATATTTGATCAAATCAACAACAAATTCAAAATAACATTACAATATAGCCATGTATGTTTAAAGTCAGTTTTAAAAGAATTTTATACTTCTAAATACTAACATCAATTTCATATGTTTCCATTTTTTAAAATTCTTTTTTACTATTTTTAGAAATAGGATCTTACTATGTTGCCCTGTTGCCCAGGTTGGACTTGAACCCCTAGACTCAAGCAATTCTCCCACCTCAACCCCCAGAGTAGCTGGGACTACAGAGTCTCCATATTTTAATGACAAATTTATTAATAGCCATTTGATATGATGTTTTCTAAATTTACAGGAATTTAGTTTATGATGAAAAACTGAAAGGGCATATATACTCACCCACATTTCTGAATCTGAAATTTCATTTAGTGATGTTTTATTTAACAGAACTTTATTCATCCTCAGAAATCAACATAGACAATGAAACAGCTCCTCTTTAAAAAAGAAATAAAACATTAATATATGGTTTTAAGAATATAATAAAACAATGGCCTGTTTTGTAAAATTTTTAAATCCATTATAGAGTAGACATAATTAATAAAATTTACCAAGGAACATATTCTTAGAGTTCAATCATAAAATTAATTATGAAGAGGAACAAAATTCAGTATAAGAGAACATGAACTATATATCTTTCACGTACTGTGTATACTTGGGCTTGAACTCTTTTATTTCTGAAGTGATGCTAAACACATTCTTAAAGACAGGCAAAAAAGGATATCACAGAGGCAGATGGCTTCCACTCTACAGACTCCCAAGGAGCAAATGATAAGAAACACAAGAAAATTCTACCTTGTTTCTGAGGAAGAGCCATTAATTAATCTCTTCTCTAAAGAAGGTCTTTCAAACTGTTAACCCTGATCACCATACATTTGTGTAACTGACAAGAAACATAATCTATATTGATTAACAATGTGCTCCCATAGTACACAGAAGGAAACACAACCCATAACCATCACAAAGCCAATAAAAGACTGGTTGACTTTTGAAAACATTTTCAAACATCTATCCTTATTCTTCAGGTTATAGTTACTTCTTCAGTATCATCTGCCAATCTTTTATTTTCAATTTCTTCTTAATAGACAGCATGGTAAGATATTATAAAACTGGAGGCTTGAACTACTACAATGTAAGCAAAGGCACAACAATATAGTTGAGGAAAAGAAATAATATAGTTTAGGTAAAAATAAAAAGATAAACTGCAAAAGATAAGACTCAGAAATCCATCACATCCAGAACCGATATCTAGGATATTTGGTTACTGAAATTGTGGGGAAGTCAGCCCAAATACTATTTGGAATAAAATGTGAGAAGTGCTTTTACAAAATAAAAATAAGAGATAGTTAAAAGCAAGTCTGACTGACAGTAAGGTTCTGAAAAAGATAGCTGGAATTAAAATAAAGAGGAGAAGGAAGAAAGTTGGAAAGCCAGTTAGAATATATGAGCATGAGTAATTCCTAAAATCTTGTGTCAGATAAGTTTTCAAAATAAGAAAAATGTAAAGATATCAAATATAAAACCCAGTTGGTATAAGACTTTTGTTAAAAGGGTTTACAGAGTGAATGGCTGTAGTAGATTTCTAGATCATGGAAAAATAGAATAACCAAGATGCTTCCTCATTCATTTTATAATTGTTGCAGAGAAGACATGATCACAATTTCCTTTTTCCTCCTCTTTTTGTCATTTCCAGTAAAGTCTCTATACAGGCATATTCTCTTAAACTGGCTTCCTATATTAGAGAAATTATGATCTATTAACTCCCTGCAATTTTTTAAAAATTGGAATTAACTAGAATAATCAATAAAGAACAATTCACATCTATGGTCATACCACCCTGAATGTACCTGACCTCGTCTGTCTTAGAAGTTAAGCAGGGTCAGGCCTGGTTAGTACTTGAATGGGAGAACAATTTCCTATGGTTTTAATCTCAAAATGACTTTTCGTCTGAGATATTTTATACTCTCTGAAAGAGTAAGCCATGTATGTGACAGATATAGGGCCCAACAACCTTGCCATAATTTCTAGAGACAAAAGCTGAAATTGGTGTGAAAGGCTCTGGGATAGAGAGATTCAGGAGTCCATCATCAACAGAAAGGGTAAAATTTCCCCTTTGAAGGTAAATAACAGGTTTTTTTTGTTTGTTTGTTTTTTTAAATTAAGGAAACAAAAAGTCTCCTTAAATGCATACTACTGGCTACTACATAACTGGTTGTGACACATTAAGATCTTCAAGAAGTTTTTGTGGATTTGTTACTAAGTTCCAGGCACTGATCAAGGCACTGGTAATGCAACAGTAAATAGACACAAAAATTCCTGTCCTTGTGAAGTTCATAGGTTATTAGGTGGAAATGTCAAATAAAATAAATAAACTACACAGTGTGTTAGTTGATAAATGCTATAGAGAAGAAATAGAGCATAAAAGGAAAATATGAAGAACCACAGGACTCTTTCATTTTAAATTGGGAAAAATAATGCCCTCACTAAGAAGATGGCATTTGAGTAAAGACCTGAGGAGATGAGAGAATAAATTATGTGGATATCTGGGAGGAAGAGGCAAAGGGAACAGAAATACAAAAGTCTTCATGTGGAGTCATGCTTGGCAAGATCCTGTAATCACAGGATGACAGTTCGTCAACAGAATATAAAGTAGAGGAGAGATTCTTAAGAGATGACGTAAGAAAAGTCAATGTCAGGAGTGAGAGGACTTCAGAAGCAAGAAATTGAAAGTATTTAACAACTACTTTTACATTGCACAGGCAAAAATGCTGGCCCGATTAGAAACTATGCTATCCTGCTATACTGGTTCTTACTGACTTTATATCAACCCTTCTCATACACCATTATAACGACTTTGGTTTTCATTCTTTCAGAGGGTTTTGAGAAGAATGAACGATCTGAGTTGCATATTAAGAGACTTACTCTTGATAATGTGTTGAAAATTGGCTCTAGGAGCTAAGGGCAGAAGCATATTCCAGGTGAAAAATGTTGAAGACTTAGACCAAGGTAGTCATGATGAAGTTAGAGAAGTGATCAGAGTGTGAGAGACACACGCACACACACATATTAATATTTTTTTGAGATGAGGTCTTGATCTGTCACCCAGGCTAGAGTGCAATGGCATGATCAGAGCTCACTGCAGCCTCAAATCCGGGCTCAAGTGATCCTCTTGCCTCAGCCTCCCCAGTAGCTGGGAGCACAGGCACAGACCATCACACCTGGCTAATTTTTCTTATATTTTTAGAGATGGGATTTTGACATGTTGCCCAGGCTGATCTTTAACTCCTAGCCTCAAGTGATCCTCCTGCCTTGCCTGTCAAAGTGCCAGGATTACAGGTGTTAGCCACCACATCTGTGGGTATATTTTGAAGGAGAGCCAACAGTATAGGGTAGCTGATTGAGTGTAGTTTGGAAAGATGAAAGAAAGAAATGACTCCAAAGCTTTTAGTCCAAGAAATTGGAAGGTTGGAATCCATATTAGTGAGATGACAAGGCTAAAGGGGAAACAGATTCAGAGTGAAAATAGAGAAGTTTGATATTTGTAGAGGTTAAATTTGACACGTCCATTTGATCTCCAATTAAAAATGTTAGATATATGAATGCAGAGGAAAGGATATTATCAGTCTTCTCCATGAATCTCAGACATAAAGAATACGGTAATTTTCTAGCACTAAAACCATATAATTATATTTTTAAACATAGGTAATAATTTATAAATCAGCATACAAATGTTCGATCGTGTGCAACTAAGTGAATTATGTTCATATGTGCATAATACAGTATTTTTTCCCAAAAAAGCAACAAACAAACTGATATGGTTTCTGTCTGACACTTTTATGATACCAACTAGAAAAAAAGGAAGGAGAGAGCATGCATATCTTTATTTTTAGAGGAAGAAGTGGTGCTCAGACGTATGGGTTTTTGACGATGATGTTGCTGCGTAGAAACGTACTTCACAACAGAGACTGGACAATCACTTCCCCATGGCTTCTTTTCACTGGCCAAGTACTTAGCTCTTGATATCAGAAACCCTTGGCATTTTGAAATAGTTTCCTATTTATAATTTAAAATATTTTCTCTCTGATCCCTGAAGAAGGAACACAACTTTTGGTAACGAGAAACGGAGACCCTATCTCTGGCTTTTACTGCATTTTCCGGTTGTCCGGGGCTTATTCCCACTGAGGATTCTTCTGCTGCAAACGTGGCTCCTCCTGACGTGCCTTTAGGGGGAAGTAGCAAAAATGAATCTTGATAACCTCAAAAGCTGTGCACAGGGAAGTCATCTGAGTTTGAACCAAAGAAATTCATAAAGTCTATTGTATCAGGTTCTAGGGAAATGTAACTGAGTTTCTTTTATCTCATCGGATGACTTTTCACCCACAGGTAGGGTAAATGAGGGACACTCACAGAAGATACAAATGTGTTTGTTGAAGTAAGTATTCTTTCTCAAATCAAATGGAATGTTTTTATTTTACTTCATATTTTGACCTGGGATTAATTTCTTAAGGATTTATTTAAATCAATGCTCTTTTTTGTAATTCAAATTTCCAAATTTAATCTCTTGTCTAATCCAATAATTTCATGTGGAAATGTGGAAATCCTACTTATTTTATTTATCATTCTAGTTATTTATTTTATCATTTCTCTCTTATATGTAATTTAAAAGTTAGTTCACTTCTTCTTTCAAACTGTCCTCTCAAAGTTTGTCTAGAAGTTTATAGAATACTGAAAATACCACTTTGATGAAGCAAATTACTATGTATTTTCCCCTTCAAGCCCCAAACATACAAATATTAGAAAATTTGAGGTATCCCAACCTAAACAGCTAACCACAATTTATCTCAAAATAAAATTATTGTTGTCAATTTTTAGAACTCTCCATTTTACAGATAGATGTAGCAGACCTAGGACTACCAAATTCAACATCAACCATACGTAAAATAAATGCTTTTTTTTAAAAAAAAAAACAGAAATGCATAGTTGTTCACAAATGTTATTATACTATTTATAATATTGTATTGGAATAAATAACTCCCTCACAAGGCCAAATAGTAATTAGTGTGTAGTATTAAATAAATATTGTGTAGTTCTAAATAAGAAGAGCATTTGAGCCAAATAGTAAATAGTGTACTTAGTATTCTTCAAGGACTTGTATAATTTCCTCTTAGGCATTCTTTTTTTCTGGAAAGTTTTGAAAACAAAAACTATTTGGTTTTATAAGTTTTATTTATTTTTTAAAGAAATGTGAAATCTAAAAAGCTGGATTAGAAACAAGACAATGCTTTGAATTTCTGTTATATTTAAATCAGTTATAGCCCACTGCAATTTTTCAAGATAGTGGGGGATATTTTCGCTCTTTAAAGTGTTGTTAAAATTTATTTTGATTTTCATCTAGATCCATCTCACTCATCACAAAACTCATTTTGACAGAATAAATGCACTGATATCATTAAGGATAGAAATACCAAAACACCTTCTACATTGTAACAACTTCTATTATTTATCATAAAAGTGCATTTATTATATTTAAGTTCTATAATTATTTGGTGTCTAAGACATTTTTTTTATTTCAAAAATATCATTTGCACTCCTCCTTCCTTGGGGAAAAAAGTCCAATTTGAGTGTTTCAATCCACGGAATTGCTATTTTATATTTTTCTCTACAGTCCAGGAGAATTCAATCCATATTTAGTACATAATAGATTTCATAGCACTATTTTCATATGTGGGGTTACCCTCCGGGTATTTATAAAATAAAAACCTGAATCATGAAAAAATATTATATTCTCTTAGTCATTAAGATCAGGATTTAATAATGTTACAAAGTCAAGCCTCTTTTGTACTTTTACTTATTTGCTTCCTTCAAGTAGTAAATAATGCCAAATAGTTCTAATAGCATATGGGAAGCTGTTTTGTCAAGTAAAACTAAAAACCACAAAATGAAAATCCTTTTCATTCTGAAGATAATTACACACAATGGATATTTAAGCAATTTTCTTTTGTTCCAAAACATTCGTATATAATCTGCCTATTCTTGTAGGATCTAATGGCCTCACAAATTTAAAATGTACTACCATGTTTTAAACTATGTATCTATATAGCAGATCTAAAATGGAATATATGCCTATGAGCTTATTGATGTAAAAAATGTAAATACCATATCTAAAAGTTCAAATACCATGCCAGAGCTCTGTTCATTTCCTTTTTGTGTTGAAAATCTCTCTGAAATATCCTCAAGGCTGATGGCAACTTTTCAAGTAATCATTAATGAGTATACACATGCAAAAAAAAAAAAAGCAAAGAGATACTATTAACCAACCAAAGAAGGTAGACCTTTAAATAAAACAACAGAAGAGTATACAGCCTCTCAGCAAGTTTTCTTAATATAACTTCTTTCAAGAACCACAGACATGTCCATAAACCTTTAGGTTGTTTTTAGAAACAAAGAAAGCTTGTCCCTGAAGATACACTCCATGGCTCTGAAGGTTTCCTTTGGCGAGGTCATAAACATATTCCTCAATGTCTAAAACCATTCTTCATTTTCCTGATGCAATAGAAGGACTTCTGTTCCCTCACGAATATTACAGAAACTTCAAATATTTAATTTAACAATGTGACCTAGTTAACAATATTAAAAGAACCTAGATGCTTGGCTTTCCTGCTTATGAATGTATGAATTTTTGGTAAATACTTATTTATATAGTAAATAAGCATTTTACATGAAAAGACTTAAGGAATGACTCCGTCTACGCTTATGCAAACTATTATTGAAATGAAAGAAATCATGCATGCCCACTTTAAAAACTTGCTTGCAAAACTCCATTTAATACTTGAATATTGTTTTAGCGTAGTGCCAGGTTTGTTATTAACATGTATTAAAGTTACTGAATTTAACTTACACAGAGACTTAGTACTGTATGAAAATACTCCAAGCAAGACCTCAACTATCCTTCTTCAAATAATATCTAAATTTCACCCTTATAATATAGATGCATGTACTTACTTACTAGAAGACAGTACAAATAAAAGCCATATACCAATATTATTACTACTTTATTCTATTTTTAAAGAGGCACTTCTTCATATTTCTTAGAGTATATTTTCCTGATGATCTCTTCCTTTTTATATAGCAGTCAAAAATGTGTGCAAATATCACTGACAACATAATAAGAGAAGTTATTTATTTTTAAGCCAGCTTTAGAAGCAGCTGCTCCTGAACAACTGGAAGAAAGAAAAG
The DNA here is from genome assembly GCA_963575035.1 of Avahi laniger. Lineage (NCBI taxonomy): Eukaryota > Metazoa > Chordata > Mammalia > Primates > Indriidae > Avahi > Avahi laniger. The sequence goes on from CAUYSK010118328.1 coordinate 39,634, forward strand.
ATTTCATAAATAGAAGGTAGAGTAGGCAGGCTGAGAGAGATTAGTGGACTACTGGCCTATTCCAAGTCAAATGTGGTAATTCTTGGACATCCACAAAATTTCAAGTGACAAGACAACTAAAAAGGAAAATCACAGCTCTCAAAGTGGAGAGGAAAATTCATTAGGGCAAATAGTCCGGTGTGTGTGTGTATAAGTGTGTGTGAGCGAAGATGTACTATTGCAATTAAAATAAGGAATATATGAGTACTCATTTAGTAGGTTATGTAATAACACACATAACTCTGTGACACAGACTATCATGTGAGAGGGAAAATCCCTAAACAGTGCTAGCTAGCTGGTGCTGAGAGGAAAATTTATAAAGTTGAACGAATATCCCTTGTCTATGCAGCTTCAAAAACATTACTAGAAAATGAGTTTATTCACAGACTGAACTAGATATAGCAATTTCAAAAGGCAACATCCTTGTAATTTGTTCATTCATTTTTATATATTTTACACAATCTAGCCAACTCTCAATTGCTCATTTGAAGATGAGAAGCAATGCAATGCAAAGTTTCCAAATGTGGGGCTGGAAGACAGTGTAAATGATACTTATAATTAGACAGGCATACATATGAAATATGCCATTCTAGTTATTTTTATATATGACACTAACTTTATGATAATGGAGAGAAGCTGGCTATGTTGGAAGAATTCTGAAAACTGGCAATAAATGGTGCACATCAAGAGAAACCCATGAGAATGGAAAGTTGACTGCTCTTCTCTGCTTACGTTGTTTCTATTTTATTCCAATGGCTCACACTGTTTAAGATTAATTTATATTGTCTCTAAAGCCCAGAGCTATGGTTAGGATTCTTGCAAAGATGAGAGTTGCTGTGGCTTTTTGTCTCTAATTCATTCCAATCTCTGTAATAATAATTCGATAGTCACTCTTCTGCACGTGACTGGAGTTTGGCACTCTTAAGGTATCTTTCACTGATGCTAATTAATGTATTTTTACACACATTAGACAGTCCATTGGTATACTACAGATTGGTGAACTGATCTCACTTTTAAGATTTTTGGCTGTAAAATTATAACTGGAATTTTTGGAGTTTTTGGCTAAAAAATGTAAAGGCTGCCACATGCCTTTATTTCTGTTGGTTTCCAAGTGTTCTTGGAGATATGTTTTTTTCAGAAGAATATTTTCATGGTAAATTCTCAATTCAAGATTTATCATACTGAAAGGGTAATAAAAATCTTGCTTTCTCATGTTAAAGTTTTAAATTTAAAATAAGATTATTAAAATTTGCTATAATTATAGAATTTTTATGAAATAAAACTTTAAATAATATATGAATTCCAAATCTAGATATAAACTACATGCTATCTTACATGCCTTCAGATGATTTCATTACACCTCCTGGATATAATGCATTCTTTTAATGTTTTATGAAAAGAAATTGTATACATATAGGATCACTAGGATAATTAACTTGAATTTGAGAAAAAAAATTTCACTCTTTGTCACCGAATATTACCTACACTATGTTGAGACCTGTTGCTTCTTTGAAGAAAAAATATAGTTTAAATAAAATGACATATTCAAGATTGCATTATAAATTAAATTGGAATTCCCTTAAATAGGTACACTGAAAGTCTGTTTCACTATTTCTCATTTTCATTAACTTCAGTGAAGTTTTCCAGAGTTAGCATCTCATGTAATCATCTATAACATCTCTAAAATCATTTAATATGTTTGATTTATTTTATAAGCCTGTCACATCAAGAATTTATTAGAGCTTAGTAAAAATATATATGGTGCATGTGAATATATATATATTTTACCAATCAGTGCACAATAATTAGAAATTAGCCCCTTATCTATAAGTGGCAAAATTTTATGTTCAAAATTAGCTGTTAAAAGACTACTCACATACAAGTTCTCATTCTCTTGGTCAAAGCATTTTGAGGGAAAATGTTCTTAGAGCACATCAGACAGAGGGTACAGTGGGGTCTTGAACAAAGGGTGCATTGTGAAGACAGCAGCTTAAAAAGAATCCACTCTCTTTCACAATTCTACATCTTAATTGGGGAAACACATCTTTTCATGAGATTCCAAGAATTAAACAACATAGAAGAGTTCAATTAAGTGTTCGGTTTACCAGCTCATCTGCCATTCCTTGTCTCCAAAATCCAAGGCCAGTTAAAGTCACTAAGACATGTTTTCTCTGAAATGAAAATCACTGGACAGGATACATTAATTGTCATAATTTCCTAGAATCATTTAGTTCCCTGTGCCCATTAAAAGTATGTTTGAATACCGACACAGTTTCAGAGAAAAACAAGGAAACAATCACTATGATAGCTGAAATATGGCTTCATAGGAAACAGGGCTACATTTAATTAGCTTTGATTGTTTGTCTTTTCTGCCTTTTGTTAGAGTTCATATCACTGGTATAGACTTTTGAGCCAATCCTTTCCAAATTAAATTACTACCAAAATTTACAAACTTGACACGAAGATTACATTATATTTACAAAGAACTTGGCACTTACAGAATAAATTATTGACTTTTTTTTAATCCAGCCCAGGGCACCCATGGTTCAGGCAAATGGGAAAGCCTGATGCTTTATTATATATTATGCTACATTAACATGAATAAATAGGTTTCCAGCTGATAATTCCTCCACAGTGCTGTCCCTGTTGCTGAAAACCAGTACCTTCCATTTCTAATCCGTGAAGGGGTGTAGAGAAGTTAGTCCAGAGAAAGCAAAGGTTGCATGTTTTCTTCCTCGTTTTTATCCATGCGTTTTAGTACTGTAGGATCCACTACTGATTGGGATCTGGAAAGGATAAAGCCAATGTCAGTGAGTTATTACCAAATAATCCACCCAGATGATACTCTCTTCTCTGTCTTTTCTTTGTCATTACTTCTCCCATGGATGTGGAATATCTTCCCCTACATCAAGGAATTAATGAACTGTGTATGTTGCACATTTAGGAAAAAAACCACTCATGGTGGTATTTTGCATTGGAGTGAAGAAACAATCCCCTCTGGCCTCTAAATAGAATGGTGAGAAGCAAAGATTCTTTTCTTTGAGATATTGAGAATTTTTAGTGTAGGACCAAAGTTTTCCAATAAACATTTCCAAATGGTACAAATGCTATAGTGAAATTATTATTAGGAGAAATTAAATAGAAATGATAGGAGTCTTAATCCCTGTCTTAAAGGAATTCATGAAACAAATTCAACATGAATGTGCATTTTTCTTTAACCATCATTTTTTATTTTAATGTGACATCAACAAAAAAATCCCAAATTTGAATGCAATTTTGTTAATTTCCCACTAGAACATTCAAATAAAATCAACTTTACTCTTGAACCTTTCATAAAATGGTTAAAGACTTTTAGAAAGAAAAAAACCCCTCTTGTTTAGGCAGCAACACTTTATGATTAGGAAAACACATAATTGGAAACCCCCCTAATACATGCGTTTGATAGCAGGTGGAATTATACCTCAATTTATCGTTAGGAAACAACATGAAAGCGGGAAGGAGGAAAATCAATGAAACATGCTCCCTTTGTGGCAGGAAACTGCCATCCTAATAGCTATAGCATTAAGGAAGCAGCTGCCCTTTTAAAATTCTCCCCGGTAATGAATTCTTCCCCTGCTGCTGCATTCCAGCCAATTGGCTTTTGCTGTGGCAATATGTCTCTTAACAGACCTCATTAACTTTCGAAAAGAAAGACTATAAGCTAAAACACAACTGCACATGCTAATGAAAAAGAACAGCAACGGAACTAATTATCAAAGAAAAAATAATTACAGGATTAACTGATAAATTGATTTCTTTATTTAAATAAACTCAAATGCTTTTCTAAAAAGGGAATGAAAATGAAGGTGAGAGCATTAAAAAAAGGAAAGATTTTGTTTCTTAACTCATTTATACTATTTTATCTCAATGTTAAATAGGCATTAGAGGCCTATCTCAGCAAAGGGACTGACTGAAGTTTGTGTGTGTGTGTGTGTGTGTGTGTGTGCATTTTCAAGGAAGAGAGAAAGAGAGGAAGAGGAGAGAGAAAGAGGAGAGAGAGAGAAAAAAGATTTTTGCATCAATTTTAAACGCAGTAATACATGTTTGTTATCTTTTTTAAAAAGTTCAGGAGTAAAATACCTTTTAAGAAAGGGGACAATTGCACAAAACACTTAATAATTAGACCTTTAACACTGTTTTTAGGTAAAACCAAATGGAGAAAATGAGTTTCCCAACATGAATCCTTGTTAAAACAGAAAAAGGTTCATTTAATGTCCTTTGGTAGAGCATTAACTCAACAACTGGTACGCACTAGACTATATGTTCCATGAGCAAGGACTTTATCAGTTTCTCTCCTTACTGTGAACACGTGTGTCATAGTAAGGATGCACTTCTATCAATGTCTTAACTTCCACCCAGTAAATAATGCCCATATTATAAGAATTTTGGTTTTAAGCATTTGAAATGAAGAGTAATGAGGATAATGGAGAAAACAACTCTTTGTAAAAAATAAATTTTAAAATTCTCATAAAATTAAATCTACTATATAAATGTTGAGGTACGTCCTGATAATATTCCCTAAGTAAACACCAAAGCTGTTCAGATAGCAGGAGGCAATTTAAGCATTTGCATTTGTCATAATATTCTGTTAAAACACACATCATACATATATACACACAAATACACACACATTCTTCTAAGTCCATGTTTCATGACTTTTTTGAAAAAAATATTATTTGAGGATATGACAATTTTAACAAAATATTTTAAATTACAGTGTATTAGTCAACCTGGGATTAGGTCCCCAGTTTACTTTTATCATGCATTACAGATATCAGAATTGTTGGATGGTGAATGTTGGTTCTATATGTGGAACAATTCTTCAACAACAGAAAAAAAACAGGCAAAGACAGTTTGTGAGTAAGATTTTTTTTTAATACATAGTTGTCTCAAGTGTACTATTATTTTAGTCCAGATTTTTTGTTTTTACTCTCTGATATGAAAGAATGGGATTATTTGTGCAGGATCAAAACTGTTAATGAACTGGTTTATTCCAGCTGCAATAGAGAAAGCCATCTATTAATAACTCACAGTACATCTCAGGGGTCTCCACATAGCCTCTACTATTTTTGCAATGAAACACTTTTTTTATTTTTTGAAAACCAATGATTTAAATTTGGCATCCAGTACTCATTTATTCACTTATTATGCATCTACCATATTGTGCTATACCATAGCGTTTAAGAGGCTAGATTTTTTTTTGGACAGAAGTAGACTCCAATTCCAGTTGCTAGTAATAGCATTTTACTAACTCTGTGATCATGGGAAGGCTATTTAAACTTTCTAAAATTTTGTTCTCTTATTTGTAAAATGGGGAAAATAACACCCACATCATTCAGATATAATGAGGATCAGATGCAATAATGTATAAAGCCCTGCACAAATTCTGGCATATGGAAAATGGTAATGGTGAAGGATATAGCTCATGGAATACTATGGCCTATATACAAATATTAGCATTACTACTGTGTAGTTATGCAACATGTGGAAGTCACTTACCTTCCCTGTGTCTCAGTCTCTCCATCAATAAAATGGGGATAGTACTACCCTATTAGTTGCTTTGAGAAGCAAATGAGTCAAAATATACAAAACATTAGAATAGGGTTTGGCATGTAGTAACAATAAATGTTTACTATTTTTCAATAAAATATATTCAATATTCAATAATCAGAAATTCACATCATCATAATAACATTAGAATTATTGCTCACTGCAGTTTTTATGTGCTAGCACTATTCTAGGTACTGAAGATGTAAAGTAAAAGATACTCCTTAATTCGAAAATACCCACAATATAATGAACTTTGTGTCTTTTCACATGACTTTCCTATTACTTCACAAATTTACATAGGAGCACAAAGTTGTCTTCTTATGATGTAGCTAAATTCACCCAAAAGAAGAATTACCCACAGTTCTTTGGTGAAGGAATGATTTTTCCCCCTCACTCTAAGAATGACATAAAACTGCAAAAAGGAAAAGGACCAAGGGGAGCCAGAGTAAATATAGGAGAACCTTCTGCCATCCCACATGGAGAACTGCCATTCCCTCCCCAACAAAGAGAAAAAGAGAATCAAGTGAAACAAACAGTTTCTCAATATCATTCTTCAGGATTGTTCCAATGGAACCACAAATATTTCATATGATGCCAAACATACACCAAACAAATGATGTCTGAAATTCTGGTCGGTCCATGTCAGAAGTTAGAAACTCAAGGTTGGGGCCACTGATGTGCTGTAAGCAAAGAGCAGGGAGAAAAATGGCCGAATTAATTGGAGAAGAGAATCAGGACCCAAAAGGACTTCAAAAGGTGGACAGACTGAGCCAAACCTAACAAGATCAATTAAAATAATATGACTGGGGAGAAAAAGCTAAACAGAAATAAAGAATTAGGAGGATATAGATTGATAAGTAAAGAGACTCTAGATTTAGGAAGCTGGATACGAGTCAGCAATGTGCTTTGGCTGCTTGAAAAACAGCAATAGTGACAACAACAATAGCATCAAAAGAAGTCAATGAAGTCTACACTGCAAAGCCAGAGTTCTGGAACCTAAATGCAAGTAATAAAACTGGGGTCAGACATCACCTAGTTGGTTACAAATACTGCACTTAATGGGGGTCACTGACAGACAGCAGAGCACTCCTTCATTCATTCAACTCGTATTTAAGGAGCACCCTTTGTGTGACGGGACCTTCTCCAGGCATTGGGGATTCAGAGGAGAACAAGACAGACGAAATCACTGTGGTCTCTATTCTCTATGACGCTTACATGGGGAGATGGGGTGCAGATATAAAATTAAATAAAATCAGTCATTTTATAGATAACTAGGTACTATGAAGAAAATAAAGGATTGACAGGGAGTGACTAGAATGAGGGAGAAACAGAGCTAAAGACCAGGTGGGTGATAAGATCAAAAAACTCTTGAGGAGTTGACCTTTGATTGGGATGAGCCATTTGAAGATGAAGGAAAAGAGCATTCCAGGCAGCAGTGACAAACATAAAAACCCTTAGATAGGAACAAGCTGGAGAGAGGCTGAAGGAACATAGAGGAGGCTATTGTGGTCTAAAAGGTAGGGGAGGAGGAAGAGGGAGGGATAAACCTGGTAGAGAGAGGGAAGCAAGGTCAGATCAGGTAACCACTTCTAAGCCATGTAAACGAGTTGGTTTTATTCATTGTATAAACTGTAGTTATTTAAAAACTTAAAGCAAAGATGTGGAATGATTCGATTTATACTTTTAAAAGATTTTTAATTGCCATATGGATAACAAACGAAGGGTAGGGAAGCAGGTAAGGCTGGAGATAAAAAAGGCAGTTAAAAAATTTTGGGAGTGAGTGTAGGTCAGCAGACCGTGGGTGATGGTGGTGTAACGAGGTTGTAGAGTTTATGCAGAGAACTGTGCTCTGATTACGGGACCGTGTGAGTGAACATGCTACAGGAGGAATGGCTGAAGGAAGAGACCCTTATTAGGTGGCAAAGAAGAAGACTAATGAACACTGATGACAGCTGTCTCCAAATCCTTACATAGCTCAGTTCCATAGTGAGGAAGCTCAGTGCCATGCCATCATGAAGGGTAGACAAGCTTTATGTCAACAATATGAAAGACTCCATCCCTCATGGATTAGAACCCTGCTCTATTACAGACTACTTAACACTGAGGATACAATACCTATTTAACAGGGTGCTGTGAGGATTAAATAAATTAATGTAAAAACAAAAAACACCTAGTAAGGGCCTAATTCATGATAAGTGCAGAGTAAATAACAGATTATAACTACTATTATCAGGATTATGATTTTATTAGATGGAAGCTATTCTTAGGTAGCTGCATTTAACCATTTTTATTTTGGAAAACTTTTTGAGAATTTGATGAAATATATGTCTTTTCTCCAGAAAAATGCACAAAGTGTATATAGTACATTCACGCATATACACACAAGATTTTACATACAACTTTTAGCACTTAACAGAATCCTTTGAGAGCCCATCCATGAATCCCTTAGGTTGGGTGAGAATAGATCTCAAGAAGTTCTGTTCTAAGAGAAGGGAATTAAGAAGCTGAAAGTTGGTTTAAATATAAGCTTGTTGACTAGCAAAAAACCATTTCCCCACAATGTTTTGCACTAGGGATGGTTAGACCTTTAGACAAAGACTTGGCAGAGATATTGAAAAGGGACCACAAGTTTTGACCATGGTGTTTGAATTGAAGTGTTTGTGTTTGTGTATGTGTGTGTATGTGTGTGTGTGTGTGTGTGTGTGTGTGTGTTGGTTGCTTTCTTCAAAGGGAATCTTACAGAAGTCTAATAAATTGCTTAGATAGGAGAATTGCTTTCATCACAGTGGAAATAGGCACTCTCCATACCCCATTGGTTGGCCTGAGCCACCATCAAAACCTTTGGTTCCTCAGGGTACAATATGAAAACTACTGGATCTGGTGACTTCTAAGGGCCCTGCTAGATTGTTTGTTAATCTGGAACAACACTAAATTAAGGTTATCTCAAATGACTTTGTCTTAATTGAAAATTGCATATATACATGGGGTACAACGTGATACACAAATACTACACGATGTCACGTCTATGTGGAATATAAAATAGTTAAACTCATAGGAGTAAAGAGTAGAATGGTCATTACCAGACACTGAGGTGGAGGGTGGAGAGATATTGGTCAAAATGTACAAAGTTTCAGTTAATGAAGAGGAAGTTGTGGAGATCTACTGCACAGCAGAGTGACTGGAGTTAACAATGTGTTGTATACTTGAAAACTGCTGAGTAGATTTTAAATGTACTCACTACAAAAAAAAAAAAAGACTTTATCTTTGACTCAAAATTCCTATACATCCAATCATGGGAGCATGAAATACTTTAAAATCTCACTGGAAAAAATATATACAGAAAAATATAAAACTTGGAGTTTGACTCAAGATGCCTCCCCCACCCCTGGCCCCAGCCCACTTCCCAATCCATCTCCAGCATACCTCTTCATGGACTTGGGGGAGAGTTCCTTTTCTACTTCCTTCACGGGCATGCTGTAAGAGTCCACGTTGTACTCACTGTCATCATCATACTCATGGTCTAGCAGTGTTCTTGCCCACGTTCCCATGTCATAAGGGGGCAGCATTCCTCCAAACTCAGAGGGCAGAATCTCGGGATGAATTAGTTGGTGTAGACTGTTTAGGTTGTTACCATGCAAAAATATCTATAAATGCAAGAAGAGTGGAGGGAAGGAAACACACAGAGGAAACTAAGTACCATCCAAATGCTGGGAGGAGGAAGTGAGCATAGGAAGAGCAAACACAAGAGTTGTCCAAGTCTGTTAAGATTTTTAAGATCCTCATCCATTCTGTGAAACAGTTAGGGCTGGTACTATTAGCCTAATATTTCCTATCAAAATCCTGAGGTTCGGAGATTTTAAGTAGTTTCTGGAAGGTCAGATAATCATTGGGTTAAAGAGCTGGAACCACAAATTTGGTTTCCTGCTTCATAGTCAGGGGCATGAGCAGAATAAGATGTGCGTGCTGATCTGAACACATCCTGGTGTTAGTTGCGCAAACTTGATGATGTGCACAATGAATGCTGTGAAAACAGACCTTTCTCATAAGGGACACATCAATTACAGAGCCTATCCAAGATATTATGCTCAAAAGCTGTCACCAGCATGGCTTTCTCTTCATCATCAATAAAAATAAGAATACTGCAACCACTAAATTAACCATTTTATAATGCAAAGTGGGTGATGTAAATAATAGAAGTAGATTAGCATCATCATAATGAAAGGTTGAGTGAGGTTCCTGTCCCAGGGGACATTATGTTCTGTAATGTTGCCAGCACCTTCTCTACTAAAGATTTTCATACTTATTGTCCAAATAGAAAATGAAGTCACGGATTGAAAATGTAAAGCTGTATATATACATTAATTATTGGTATGATTGTCCACATGGAGCTTTTATTCAAAATTTGAGAAATATTCAAGCCACATACTCAAGATTTGTTTCTCCATAAATTACTACCATTCCTCCTCTTCTTTCCTTTCTCAAAACTGCTGCTCAGCCTTCTTTCATACAGCATTGTTGTCATCTCATATAAATTTATGTCATGTTTATTTAAAAATTATAGTTTATATGTAACTTAAGAATAATTTCATTCTTCAGGCTCAAGAAGAATAAGTAAACACATTCATATTTCCTTTCTGTAATTTTAGAATTCTTTAGAATTCACTGAAGTAAATACATAATAAAACAAAGAAAGATTATTCTACAACATCAAATAAAGTTGGAGGATGGCAGTCACCAATTAACAAGAATTTTCAACAAATTATGGAAGAGTAAAAGCAGATAACAGTAGGTCACTGGCCAAATGGCTGCCAGTAATATATAATACACAGTATAACAGGTTAATTTCAAACTTTGCACATTTCTGCTCCTGTCTGAGACCACAACAGCCAGTATTTATGTCCAGGAAAACACACACATTCCTAAATTATTCTCATAAGAAATGAAAAAAAAATTCCCTGAGGAAGTTAAATTCTGGCACCTGAAACCCTTATTTTTCTAGGTATATAACCTTTATTTTATCATACGTGTTTCTTTATGTAAGAAATCTTCTCCTTCAAGTCATGCAAGAGTTATGGTAATAAATCCTTAGAGCAGCAAATGTAATCCTAGCACACTACTTCCTCTCTCTTCTCTAACACTCTGTTACTTCCTCCCGCAACATCCCTTCTAGCTTTGGCCCTGCTTCCACTTTCACCGAGAAAATGGGACAACAAGATGACATCAACCCACCCACAAACATCTGTGTCCATGTGTTTTGCCTTCACTGTTAGTACAATGCAATGATAAACCCCACTAAGGCCAGCCTCTCCACCTGCACACAGAATTCATCCTCTCTCCCCTACTCAGTGATATTTCTCAACAATTCTCTCTTGTCTCTCTCACATCATCGAATTTCCTCTCCCTGTTGTATCTTTCCCATCAGAGAAAAAACATGCTGACTCCACTACGCCCATGCAAGCATGTAAAACCTTTCTTGGCCCTACTTCCACCTCCAGTTGTTACCCTATTTCTCCCCTCTCCTTTACAGCAAAACTCAACAAAGGAACTGTCTATATATTCTTGTCCAAATACTCTACCCTCATTTTTCCTAAATCTAATCCAAACAGGTATTGTCTCCCACCACTGCATGAGAAAGCTCTTGTCAAGATCCTTCTCATTGCTAAATTCAGTGTCCAAATCTCATTCCTTATTGATCTTGAACTCTCAGTAGCACTGGCTATAGATTACTCTTCTCATTGAAACATTTATTTCCAGTACCTTTTGTTTTTTGCCTTCCTTCCTAGATAATTTTTTGTAGTCTATCTTTATGATCACACCAACATCTTAACATCAGGGTCCTCCAGTTCTCAGTTCTTGGATCTATTCTCTTCTTTAACTACACTCACTCTTTGGTGATTTCATTCATTTCATTGCATTCAGTCAGTAGCTTTAAAATATTGTCCATATACTAAATATGTATGTCTTGAATCCACACCTCTCCCTTAAACTCCCTGTTTGTATTTCCACTCTCTACTTGACGTTGCCACTTAAATGTTCAATGGGCACCTCAAATTCAACATGTCTAAAATTGAGCTCACAATCTTCCCCCTAAATCCACTTCTGCCTATTCCCAGCATCAGCTAATAGTATGACTATCTTTCCAGTCTCTCAAACTAAAACTTTCCACTCATCCTTTACTCTTCTCATCATCTAAGTTCTCAGTAAATCCTTTTGGCACTATCTTCAAAGTGGCATCCTAAGTCTAATCATTCTGACCAGCTCCACCCCTACAACCTTAACATAAGCTTCTGTCCTTTAAACTCTATTACTGCACTAACCTTCTAGAGTAACTGCTCTTTGCTTCCTCTCTTCTACCTATACTTGATTCTCAACATAGCAGCCAGAATGACAATGTCAAAATATGTCAGATCATATCATTCTGCTCACAATTCCCTGTTGAATTCTTTTTTTCTTTTAGAGTAAACCATGTAAGGCCCTATACAAACTACTTCTCTGAACACATCTCCTACTACTCTCTCCCTGCGGAAACACACTATGCGTACACTTGTCTTAGGACATATGTAACGGATTTTTCTTCTGCCAGGAGATTTCTGTCTTTCAGATGTCCCCACAATTTGCTGACCCCCCCCACATCCTACAAACCTTTGCTTGAAAGTCCCCCGATCAGGAAGGCCTTCCCTGCTGAGCCTTATGTAACATTGCAACCTGGCCCAACCTGGAAAGCCCTATCCACTTTCTCTGCATCATGTTTCTCTATAGCACCTCCGACCTTCTAATATATTACCTAGTTATTTTAAGTTATGCATATATTGCCTTGATGATTCATAAAATATAATACCATTGTTTCTCCAAGGCCAAGATTTGTTGAAAAAAATATTATATGAAGATGCTCTTTTAGAACTCTTACATATGAATTGCACCTCTGGGCTGGACAATAAAGATGAATTGCAATTGTCCAATTGCCCAATTGCCTAAATCCAAAAGCTTTGCTTTTAGATTTTTCTTTGTTTTGACTTAGTTCTGTGTGTGATAACATCATTTATTGATGTTTTACTATTTTTTATCTGCCTTATATTTTTTATCTGCCTCCATTTCATGCAAGAAGTCTGGTCCTTGGGGTCTCCTTTGCCTCTGAATATTTTACAATTTTAAGAATTATCCTGAATAATACTTCCATTTTTTATTTTATTTTTCCACACTGTGCCATTGAAGAGTTTATGCTAGGTGATCTGGAATGGAAAGAAAGAGGATGAAATACTTTCAAGAATCAGCAAGGAGTAGAAGAGAGTCCACCGTACTGACATATTAAGGAAGAAATTTGTGCCAGTTAGTAGGGAAACCTGCTTCCCATCAGCTCTTGGTAAGTAGTAAGACCACAACCATGAACTCACTGAAAATGTACTGGAGTAGTAGTGGCTGCTCTGGGGCTTTAGCTTTAGCAAATATGCCCATTTTTCACAGACAAATTGGGAGCAGAGGGAGACCTTAATTCAAGGAACTAATATCAGTATGAACAATGAGGATGTCAGAAATGGCCATGAGGGATGAGAAGTTTAAGTCTGCATGAAACATTCCAGATACTGGTGCGATTTTGTGGAGAAGGGCCCCCTATTATACCTAAGGTGGGTACTCCTACCAGCCCATCATGTTGGAGATTCAAAGTCAGATTTAAGAAAATCAAGAACCAGATGTTTCTTGCACACCTGCATTTATAGAAAAAGATCCACAACTGCTCCTTAGGTTTTCTTTTACCGGTTTTTCAGGATGTAGGCTTATAGCATCTGAGGTACAGGTGTTTGAATAATACTATGATGCTGAGTCATTTGGAATATCAGTGAGGATTTGATAGGTTTGCATTGCATATTGATTATGTAAGTAGAAATTAAGAGCATTTTAACCTATAATTATTTTCTCATATGAAAATTTCCAAGTCATATAATTTTAATTAAAATAGTAAAGTTCAGATACCTCTCTTAGACCTAGGATAATGCTAGCAATGCATTTTTCTAGGCATTGTCAAAATTGTCCAATACCATCACAAAACCCCTAGGTCCAGTGCACTCTTTGTTTTCCAGACTTGATCTTCTTTAGTCTTTTTCAACGGATTAGAATCAGGTTCAAATCATGTCATAACAAGTCACCCCTGTATACAGTACACTTCAAGGGCTTCTCATTTCATTCTGCCTGAAAACCCAGATCCCTGCAATGGCACAGGAGGCCCTGTGTGATCTAGGACACCATGGTCCTTCCTAGCCCATCTCCCACTCCCTCCCCCATAGTTCATTCTGCTCCAGCTCTTCTGTCTCTTTGCAATTGTCAGATACTCTAGGCATGTTTTTACCTAAGCACCTTTGAAACCTCCTTTCCCATAAAACCACATATCCAGCTCTACTATCTACTAATCTGTGATTCAGAGCAAATCAGTTAACTTTTTGAGCCTTATTTTCCCATCTATATAATGAGAAAAATAACAATACTTACCCTAAAGCGTTGTTGTGAGTATTAAATGAGTTAACATATGTAAAGTGCTGAGAACAGCATGTGGCACAGAGGGAATGCTGCAGAAGCATTCCACAGTGTAATTTGTACCAAAAGCCCCAGCGGGTTTTCTGGATCACCTGATCACCCTTTATAAAACAAAGCTTGATAGCATTTGTGAGGCACTTCTATACACTTTCTGAATTCTAAAGTATGAATTAATTTGGCTCTTGATGATAGAAATAATTCTTAATGTAAATTATACTTGCTTACAGAATTGTTTCTCCTGAACTACTGAAACATTTTCAACAAAGTCATTTACAGTGAACCCTATGTTCTCTAATGTGTGACACGAACACGTACTTATCATTACTGCACGTTCACACATACGGTGAGGCCTCTGCAACACAGAAATACCTGAAGTGTCTTCTAGGTCATTGAGAAACATGACCTAGAATTATCTTCCGTGTAGATTTAGCAGTAAATATATTTTACTGTGGACTTAGTCATTTGGAAATTGGATACAGCACAAGAAGGTAAAACAGTTTTAAATGTGAAGCTGGAATATTTGGGTTCGTATATTAGCTCTAAAACTTTTCTGCTCTGTATAGATGAGTAAGTAGGTTACTTATCAATCCTAAGACTTACTTTTCTCAGCTCTGAAATAGGAGAGAATGTTTACTAAATTTGCTTTTCAGAGCTTTTGTGAGAATTAAATGAGATGTGAATTAAGATGCGTTTTTACAATCTATACTTTAATAAAAATGGTAATTATGTTCAGTATTTATCATGTGCCATGTACTATGCTAAATGTTTTACATAAATTATCTTAATCTCAGAAAAATATTTATTTCATTGTATGTACTTTGGTCATCTTCATTGTTAGGTAAAACTGAATCTTAAAGATACTTCAAGTAACTTGCAATTTAAAGAAATATTAAAACTTCTGCACATTAGCATTCTTTCCAAAATGTGTGATCGATCATGATAATCATTATAAAATTATATTAGATATTGCAAAATTCACTATATTTGGTACAATACATATTGTGAAATAACTAAAACTCATCAGCATATATAATTACAACTTTTGTTTAGATTTTGACTTGAATTAAGTGTACCCACTGCACTATAGTAACATGACATAAAAGATTTTTTGACCTTTACATTGAGACTTTAATATATAATGAATGTGCTAAAATGTCTTCCCCTTTTGTGAGAAAGTAGAAGAGCTAGTTTTAAAATGTTTCTTTCACATACACTGTTCAGAATTAATCACAAGATCACTAAGAATTTAATAATGTCTTTCATGTTGAATATTTATATGCAAAATAGAAGTACAGTTTACAATAGCCAATATTATACATACACTGTGCAGTATAATTCATTGAATGAAGGAGAAGAAAGGATTAAAAAACAGAGAAATACCCTTTTCCGAGTCTTCTCTTTAAGGAAAGGTCGGATCACGGTGTACAGGGCATGGATATACCACGGCTGATTAACAAAATGAATTCCTCCAAATCGTGCTGGGAAACTATCCTAGAGTAACATGGAGAAAACAAAAATCAAAACATGCTTTAATATATGAGAAGGTTTAGGGAAGGTTATATGGTATGAAAATTTGTTGTTCCACACTCAATTGAGATTATCTGTATAGTTAAAGAGAAGAAGGAAGAAGAAAGAATCTTAGAATATTAAACATTATAAATTTCATACAGTAACTGAAGCAATGTGTAATAAAGCAAATCCTTCTTAAGAAAAAGGTTATTGTAAGAATTTCAGTATTTTTAGGAGGGTTGTATTTTAAGTCTGCAAACTGTTAATCGTCATCGAAAGCCAAAGAACGAAAGTAAAGGTTATTAGAGATTTGTCAAATAAAGTATTTATGTTGAATAAATGTTTATTTAAATTATTTATATTTATTTAAAATATGTTTAAATTAGAAAATTTTATTAAATTCCAATACAGTCATCTAAAATGTGAGCAATGTCAGATATCAAAACTCACTTTGTTTTCTCTTTATCTTACTATTTTGTCAACTTTGTTATAAACATTCTCCTTTCCTTATTTTAACTACAAAAAGGGAAACATGCTTAAGCAAAATAAAAACCTGGAATTGTAAGAAACCTGGAGATTTTTTTTGCTAAGTTAAATGAAAATCAAAACACTCTGAGCTCGCCCCACAGGAGGAAAATGGAACTATCAGGATGCCATTCTCCTCAAGCAAGAACTCACCTTGTGTAAGCTCTGAATCTGAAGTGATGTAGAAAGGAGTTTTCTCCCTACTCTTGATTAAATAGATGCATCCCCAGCCCACTCCAAAATGTAAAGGAATCCTTAAGCCAAATGAATGGCAACATTTGACCCTGTACTTGAGTATGTCCAGAATCTACAAAGAACTCAAGCAAATCAGCAATAAAAAAAATCAAAAAACTCTATTAAAAAGTGGGCAAAAGGCATGAACAGAAGCTTTTCAAAAGAAGATAGACTAATGGCCTATAAAAATATGAAAAAATGCTCAACATCACTCATCATCTGAGAAATGTAAATCAAAACCAGAATGAGAGATTACCTAACCCCAGTGAGAATGGCTCTTATCAAAAAGTCCCAAAACAGATTCTGGAGACAGGAACACTTATTTATACACTGTTGGTGGGACTGCAAACCAGTGCAACTTCTATGGAGATTCCTCAAAGAACTAAGAGTAGACCTACCATTTCATCCAGCAATGCCACTACTGGATATTTACCCAAAGGAAAAAAAGTTACTTTATCAAAAAGACACCTGCACTAGAATGTTTGCTGCAGCACAATTGACAATGGCAAAGATGTGGAATCAACCCAAGTTCCCATAAATTCATGAGTGGATTAATAAAATGTGGTATATGTATTCCATGGAGTACTACTGAGCCATTAAAAAAATTAACAGCTTTTGCAACAATCTGGATGGAACTGGAGATCATTCTTCTAAATGAAATATCTAAAGAATGGAAAAACAAATACCACATGTACTCACTATTAAATTGGAACTAACCGATCCACACTCATGCATACGGATGGAAGTAAAACTCAACAGAAATTGTGCAGGTGAGAGGCGGGAGGAGGGGAGGGGTGAAATCATACCTGACGGCTACAATGTACACTATCTGCCTATGGGCACACTTATAACTTTGACTCAGGCAGTACAAAAGCAATCCACGTAACCAAAATACATTTGTACATCCGTAATATTCTGTAATCTTAAAAAATAAATAAACTAAAATAAAAAAAGAATTCCACATAAATGGATCTGATTGCTACTGGTTCAAAATTCCACATTGAACTGTCTACAAAGGTCTGCTTAAAAAAAAATAAATAAACCACTAGAAGTCTCTCCAGTGGCATCATAATACTTTGCAGTCTTCTGGATTCTATTTAGAGCATGTACAGGAACAAAAGAAAAGTAAAGGAGCTGAAATAATTGTAGATTTTTTTAAAATTTAAATGTTCCCTTGAATAAGAGGTCTGGTCAAAAACATTCATGGCATAACCCCATTAAAATATTTTGTTTTCATTTGAAACACTTATGAGCTTTACTAAATTAACTTAGTATTTTTGGATATTGATTTGCAGAGCTGCTGAACAGTATTTTGCAAAGTACTTTTTGTCTCTGAGAATAGATCACTATACTGTATGAGTACTTGAAAAAATAAATTAGTATAGCTGAAGGTAGAACTTTTCACCCTTTATGCCAGTGTCTTATTTCTTTTATAAATATGTAGTTTTCATTCATCAAGAGGTTATTACAATAATAGAAATGAATCAGACAGAAATGCATAGTATGTTTTTACATCATGAATTTTTTATACTTGAAGATAAATAATGTTTATATAAGCAAAGAGAATACTAAGACAAACACCCAGGTATTTTATTATTATTATTATTATTTTTCCACCTGAATATGGGAGGACAGAGAGTTTGCTTGAGGATTTCCTGTCCAGCAGGAATTTTCCTAGCACAACCTTCCTTAAGGGTGTAGAGCCTGGAGGAGCGCAGGGTCTCGCTTCCACTCCCCCACGCGTCCTCAGTGTGTGCAAGCCTAGTGTTGCTCCTGAGCACCCCACACACCAAGCGACCAATATTCTCTAAAGTTTTAGGTTACTGCAATTAACACTTGCCTCCAGAGCCGCCCAGCCTTCACTCACCCTCTTGTCTTTTTTTTTCCTATAGATTTCTGTGTGTGCTTGACTCAGAGAGACTTGTCTCATGTTCCTGAGAATTCAGCAATGCACCTGGAAATATTTTTGTTGTTAGGGAGCCAACATCTTGGTACTTCATAGTAGGAAGATCTTTAAGAATTTTTAACCTGTTGTACTGCCTAAAGCAGAACTATTTAATGTGTTTTTAAAATATATTCCTGAATGAGCATTTGATCTTTAGAACAAAACTGAATGAACACCAACTATCAAAGCTATTAAGCAGAAAGTGTTAGTCCAAGTGATAAATTCTTAAACCTTGAGAATCATAGGAAGCCATGTTTCTTCTCTCCTGAAAAACTGAATATACGCACGCATACACATAACTTGTACACAATGCCATGGACTTTCTTGGACACATCTTTAAATATGCAATGGCTTGATCGGTACCAAATCATAGTTGAGGCATAGTGAAGGAGCAGGGAAAGCCCTGACTTTGCAACCAATAGACCTAGCTTAAAATTCTGACTTAATGCCACATCTCAAGAATCAAAGTCCAAAACAAGGACAGAATCCTTGATTAATTTCTTTTCCTTATTGTGATCTTCTTCATTTTCAATTATGTCCCAAGTCTTGCAATATTTACCCCCCGTCTCTGCGGAGTTTCATATTCACTCTTTACATGATGCCAATGTGATCCCAGTAAAATCCAAAACCCACTATCTCTACCACATGTCACCTCCCTGCATCTTCTTTATGTGTGTGGTTGCCACAACGTCTTTTAGCTTGTTGATTTTGTTCTCTCCCATATGCCTGCCATAGCCTTCTCTCCCTTTTTGTAAGATCTATTCTTTTTTTGTTGTTGTTGAGACAGAGTCTCCACTCTTTTGTCTGGACTAGAGTGCAGTGACATTATCATAGCTCACTGCAACCTCAAACTCCTGGGCTCAAGTGATCCTCCTGCCTCAGCCTCCCGAGTAGCTGGGACTATATGTGCATGCCACCACGCTCAACTAATTTTTTCTATTTTTAGTGGAGATGAGATCTCACTCTTGCTCAGGCTGGTCTCGAACTCCTGAGCTCAAGCAATCCTACCTCCTTGGCCTCCCAGAGTGCTAGGATTACCGGTGTGAGCCACCGCGCCAAGCCCAATCTACTTTTACTAATCCCTTAAGACTTATATCTAGGAACATCATCTCCAGAAAGCTTCTTGTGAGCCCTTCTCTCACTTCTCCTTACCCATAGAAGCCCATTCTGTGCCTTCACCAGCACAGTACTAGAGTCTGTCACTGCACTTTGTCACATGACCCTGAATTTGTCTTTCATTTGTCTGCCTCTACTGCTAAACAGTGAGCTCTTTGAGTGCAGAAGTTGTGAGTTCTGTATGGTCTAGTGGAGCCTGGCCTGGAATCCTTTTCCACTCATGTCATACCCCACTCTGCAGGGCAGAGGATGGAAGGTTAAGCATATGATAGTTCTGCCAATGTGATACACCTGGGCAAGATTTAAAGGCCCAACAGGAGAGATTGTTTTCAGCAGTCAATCTCTGGACCCCACCTTCCTCTTTCTAGGTGTCACTTAGGAGGTGAGTGGCCTCTGGGAGAATAGCAGCAAAGATGAACGTTAATAGTTTCTTGGTCACTGAATCATATCCACAGGGGTCTGACCTCAAAACCAAGGGTTCAGCAACAGTCACCTCCCAAATTCCACTGCTCCAGCTCTTCCTATGAGGCTGTAAACACTAACTGCCTGTACTAAAACCATTTGTTCTTAAATCATCCAGAGAGATTTCTCTTTTGTGTACTGAACTGAGCCAGACTGTACCTGATTCACCTTTATATTCCCAGCATTTCAAAAACATATGTGTGTTTGTCCCAGAGCAGAACTAGATGAATGTTTATTGAATAGACTCTGATATTTATAATTTAAGAGAACTATTTATCTTCTTTGAGCCACAATTTCTTAATCTGTAAAATAGAAACAACATTTAATGGGACTGCTGATACCTAACAATATCCATTAATTATTGAGCACACCTCCTAGATACAGGGCTATTATGTTAACCACAAGCCACCTCACTTTACAAGCGTGGAAATGACCATCGAGGTAATTTTATAGTGTGGTTTAACTGGGAATCATTTCGCCCTAAATAGCATTACAAAGTAACTATCAAAGTGACAACATACAATATGCCAATCGTTGACACTGTTGGCCATACCACTCTTCACTGGAGACAATAAAATAGAAAGTTCCCGTCAATCAGTGAGAGTACAGCCAAGATGGGATGAAGAGAAGTAATAGAATTCCTGCCTTCCAAAAGCTTTTGCCAATTCACTTCCTCACACTCCTTTTTTCCCCTTGAGCCAAACTCTTTGTGCTCAATGCACAGACTGCCTTGCCTGAATGCTTCAGTTAATGGAAAGTTGGCCCGCCAAGGTTCTAGTGGAATTCAACATTTCTACAAGCTTCTGTTGACATTATATACAAATAAATATCTTCTTTGGGAGAAAATGGGTTTGGAAGTAACTTCTCTGTAATGTCTGAGCTTCCTTAAGAGTAGACATCTATGGAAAACAATTGTAAAATGAGATGCAATCAGAATAAATCTACTTTTTCCTCATTGGCTCTATAGACACTGTATATGGGGTAAATAATTTACACTGTATATGTGTACATATCAGCAAATTATTCATATATTTCTAGAAAAAATATGTTTGCCTCAAATATGTACTATTGAAGAAGAAAAACTGGAGAAATTAACTATCAGGTATAATACCTAACTATTCAAGAAGAAAAATTGGAGAAGTTAGCTATTGGGTACAATGAATACTATTTGAGTGATGGGTACACTAAAAGCCTTGACTTCACCACTACACAATTCATCTATGTAACAAAAAACACTTGTACTCCTAAATCTATTGAAATAAAAATAATTTTAAATAAATTTTGATGAAACATAAAAGTTATGTTTTAAGATAAATAGTATGACAAATAATATAGTCAGATTTGCAAACAACATAAATCAATATAATTTCTAGTGCAATCAGGATATAGTTTAGAGCCACAAATGAGAGAAAAATGAATTTTTCTATGAGAAAGAAAGCCACAACTTTGGTCTTGTTTCACAATAACACTGTCTAGGGCTGCTAAACCAATCAATTTTGTTACGAAGTGTCCTCAGTATGAACATGGGCAGAAATTGTATGTGTACCTCACCTATTCAGAATTAAATCTATCAGGCTTTTTTTTTTAAATGTTTTGTTTTCCTTTTCTCTCTTCCTTGTACTTTTTGAAATACTTAGTTTCAACTATTATATGCACCATAGCAAAGTGGCTATAGTGATAAGTTGTAGCACCCGGCACCTAGAAACTAAACATGTAATCTCTTACCTCTACTCATAAAGTCACACTAGGACCCAAAACATTACATTATTCTTGTGTGATGCTTTTAGCATAACTATAACACATGCTCATTATAGAAATTTTGAATACAATAAAGTATATTTAAAAAAAGAAGTCGCTCATAAGCTTAGTAACCAGAGACAAAAGCAATTCTCTAAGCATCTTGGTGTATTCTTCCAATTTTTTAGTTAAGTTTTATATAGGTAATAAGAAACTCTATGCAGCAGTCTGGACTTATGATAATATTTATAATGGCTCACAGGTATATATCATATATAATATTACTTTTTCTCAAAGTGTGCTTTGATATAGAAAGTAAAGGTGATTATTGTAACAGCTGGTATTACTGGTTCCTTCAGGAATGTCACTGTTGGCCACCTTCAGATATGTTTAAATTTACTAAATTTGGCCTGCCTTGACATGCTAACCACACTGTTTTTCCCTAAATATGTCTTTTGGGAGTATCTTTTCTAGATAGCATAATGGTATTTATATACCTCACACCCATCTTTTAGAATGTTGTGTTAGCTATTTGTATGCATGTCCTACTCATCTTCTAGAAGATTCAGATTCCTGAAGGAAGTCATGCTTTTCCTAACTCCAAATCCCTGCTTCCATTCCCCACTGCTAGCATCATTTGCAGGACCTGGAACTGAAAATAATGGCACTATAGTTGTAATCCCACATATTTAGTCTCATCATTAGTGGATAGACAGATCCATACAAGTCATTCACTTGCTTTTATGAAGAAAGCAAAGATTTTTACCAAAACATTCCAACTACTGTCTTCTGCCAAATTGAGAAAAGACAGCCAGAAAACTATTTAATTATCAGCTAATTGGAATGTCTTTTTTTGTGTCTCTCTTATAATTGGTAATGAGCCATACTTAAATGATTGCAAATAACAGGTTGCAAACAAAGAATTTTGACCCTCACACAGACATAAGAGTTTAAATTAGAATTATGAACATGCAGGAGACTGCTTCACCTCCATCCTCTTAACTTCTAACTCCTCATTAAAATCTCATGCTATCCAGGTAGACATACAATAAAGGAATTGATTAAAAGTAAAGAATTATGTAGAAGAAAATTTCACCAAAAAAGAAAGTAATTTGATATGTAGTGAAACAATAAAGAATATTTTTTACATCCAGCTTATTTAACACTTAGGAATTTGCTAACAGAGAAAAGAGAAAAAATTAGTTGAATGGCTAAAGAAAGGAATAGCTAATTCTGTTATAGAAAGCAAGTCAGCATATACACAATATACAATACTATGTTTCAAAATAAGCACTTAGCAAGGCTTTCTATTTGATGAACAATCTCTAAAACAAAACGCATGCAAATCACATGTTTGGATGTTCATAATTCTTCAGAAAACAGTGTCTTAATTTTAATAAAGCAGCATGAATTTATCATGATAAATCATTTAAAAGAGCAATTTAAAAATACAGTTATATCCTATTAATGTGTGGTTTGTGTAGGTAAAGTTTTGACTTGAATTTTCAAGTTTTGAAATATGAAAATATTTTGAAATGATTTTGTCCTACTAAATGTTAAAATCCTAAATCTAAATACACACTAAAATGTAGGCAACTTTTTAGATTCGGTTTTTAAATTTGAAAACTGCTGTTCTAGGTTCCCACTTACATAATGTTACAGTATCTGTTTCAAGACACTTGCCCAAACATCAGCTATTTTTTAAATTGTCTACATGAATACAAGTGTGTCAACAAGGATTTCTCTTAAGAATAGACAACATAATGTGTCCTACCCCAAGGCATACATATTATATCTGACATTTCTATTAAACTAAAATGAGTCCCCCATTCTATATGCACTAATATTTGGCTAAAGAAAACTTCACGACACTGCAATGCCTGGGAAATCCCTCTTTTGCCTTGCTCTGTCCCTCTCTTTCAGGGAATGTAGTTCCCATTTTAGAGACGTGCTAGCTTTGCTCTTTTTCTGTTCTGTCTGAGGGCGTCCTCTTATTGGTTTGTTTGTTGTTGTTTTCATTAGAAATGATGTCCAAATGCAATGATGCTGCTATTCTGGCTACGTAGAAGGACTTAATGGAGTGACATATCTTCTCAGGGCACACTGCTAGGCAGTCTGCCACAGGAGTCTGAGGTTTCAAAAAATCGTGTTCTTTCAACTGTGAGTAGGCAGGCGTTGTAGGGGGAGCAAGTCTCTCACACCAACATTTTGAAGGCAAAGAAATTTGACTGCATTGCTTTGGTGATTCTACAAGCAGTATTTATAGTTCGAACAGGGAAAGTTTCCAACTTCCACTCAAGAGGACTAGGAGGAATCTTCTTAGGCTGCTAAGAACACAGGAGTGGTCAGGGCTGCCCCAGTTTATGAAGCCACAGGCCCAGAGAAAGACACAGAGCTACCTCTTCCTCATCTGTGAGGGCACACTTTTGCCATCTGCCCATAGAAAAATAACAGTTTTGTGATATTATTATCATGGTTGTAATCTTAACATAGACTATCATTTCTCAATTTTTAGTTTTATTTTTAAAATCCGAAGGAAAAAAATGTTAGTGTACTTGATTTGTCTAAATCTATAATGAATAACTGCATTTTCTCTTTCACCACTAAATTATCACTTTAAATAACAGTTATATATTGATTCCATAGGAGGGAAAAATACAATGTTATGTCTTTCTTTTCATTTCCACATGTACTAAAATAATCTATAACTCCCTTGGTTTCTAGGTTCCAATGATAAATCCACTTAACTATTAAATAATGTGTCTCTGTCAATAAAGGTACCTCTGTCCCTCCCTCCCAGCCACTTACACAGAATTTCCAAATAGACCAGAGGGACCGATGTGCAGAGAAAGCCTACTAGAGTACATGGTGATTATACGCTCAGGGCCTCTGAAATTTGTGGGCTAGAACTTATTAGGCTATCTCAAAATATCAGGTATATGTCAATTCTTTTTTTTCCATAAGATTGTATTTATTTTTTTTCATATTTTCAAAACAATTGATATCACATTTATTATGTTTTATTTATTTACTTTTTTAATTCAGGATATTATGGGGGCACAAACAAATCACGTGTAGTTGTTTTTCTGTGTCCACAGTTAATCACTTGGTGCTGCCTAACTATGCTTCAAATACACCCCCCGTCAAACACAACACCCCCACACACAACCTACCGCAGGACTCTGGGACACAATGTTGATGTATTAGTATGGACAGACCCCTATTTCTGAATAAAACTCTCAGTTTTGGTGATTGTTTAATGATGACTTGGTGCCATCAACCATGCATATAGAAGGGAATATCCAAGTCTGAAGTACAGTAAAATATAGACAAATTAAAGTGGAATATTATATGAAATATTCTCCATTGAAAGAGCTCTACCTAGATTAAAAACTATTTCCCAAAGTAAAACCAACATTGAAAACTAATTTGCAATGTTTAGTCATCATAACTGCATGGACAAGAAGATCTCTTTTTTGTGAACGAAACAGACATGGTCTTCTCACCAGTTTCTTTTTCTGTCAGAGAAGGCTGATAACAGATTGAAGCAAGTCACAGCCACGCAGACTCAACGTGAAGATACACGACTTATTTAAGTCAGCCGCTGCTGGTGCGTGCCTGATACAACTGGGGAGTGAGACAGCCTGGAGAACGTGACACAAAGCCATTCTCACCCAGCCTGGCGACCCGTGAGGCATTGATCACAATCACAGTGTAATAGCAGGAGAGAACGCAAAGTAAAAACTACTGCCTTAAAAATGTGCTATCTTCATGTTCCTAAGTCAGGCTCTTTTATTAAAACTGAATGCACAGCAAGGAAAACAAATAATTGTGCCATTTGTAAACAAGAGAGAATGTGTAGTAATTTTCTAAGACCTGTTTTAAAGCTTGTAGCACCAATATGTCAGTTGACAGCAGGAAGGCCTTACTATTATTCCAGCCAGTATATCAATAATAGATTGGGTCCCACTTCACTTTTAAATGACTTTAGATAACACAAATTTAGAAGTGCTGACATTCTCAAAGTCAAATTTGCCGAAGGGAAGTTAAGCAGCAAAATTTCAGCTAGCAGAATTGAAAAGAAAAAAATTATAATAATAATCAGGCAAAAATCCTTTAATGGATATTTCATAACACTCCTGCCTGTATCAGACATGTGAAACTAGGCAAGACTGATTTTAATGATGAAACAATGCTACAAGGGTTTGGAAAGACAGAAACTGTCATGTTCTGTGGAGGGAACATAAATTGGTAAAAAACATTCCTGAAAGAAACTTCAAAACATCCATGTTATGTCCCCTAATGTTGTTTCTAGACATCAATTATAAGAAAATTGTCATTGATTTGGGCAAAATTTTATGTGCAAGATTGTTTGCTTCATTTTTACATTTTGTAATTAGGCAAATACTGAAATCAATTTAAATTTAGTTCAACAAAAGAGTGAATAAATGAATAATGTATTTATAATATGTAATACTAAAGAGCCATTAAAATGGCATTTTCAAAGAATTCCTAATGACAAAAAGTAATCAAAATATAATATTAAGTTAATAAATCAGAAAAAAAGTATTTTAAAAAGGAATGTAAAAGAAAGGACTTGGAAGAGACATTAAAATATTAACCTAGTTAACTCTGTGGCATAATAGATGACTTTTATTCTTTGTACATTTTATATTTTGCAAATGTTCTGAAATGACCATGTACTGCACACATGCACACATGTATATATACTAGTAAATATGCATAATAGTAAAATATCACACACTTTAAACAAATCAACACACAGACCACAATATACAGCACTCTAAGAATCAATTAAATTTAACAAATATTTACTGAAAATGACTCAAAGCTGGGAAGTGTAAAGGGAATGTGAATTAAGCAGTCTTTGCCGTGAAGGAGTTTATAGTCTGCTAACGAGAATAAATAATGTAAAGTAAGGAAAGATAATTTTCACTACATGGTCTGAGTTTTAAAGCAGAGAGAGAATGAGAGCCTGAAAAGTTGGAGGGATGAGGAAAGAATGGGTCTCGGGGGTGTCAAGGAGAATCTGGCAGAAGCATGTCCCAGGGAGAGGGAGCAGCAGGGGCAGAGACGGGGAGAGTGTGCCACCCTTAGGGTACACGTGCCAGGACCATTCGCCTGGAGCTGGAGGTAAGTATGAGGAAGTCTTGGCGGCAAGGCTGAGAAGACAATTTTGAGTCTACCTGGACAGCCCAAGCTGTCTTGCAGAAAGGTTTGTTTGTATCTTAGCACTGGCCATTCCTGAGAAGGTAGTGGTGTGTTGAAGGTGTGCTGCTGGAACAATTATTCAGCAAGCGTATGCAGCCTGGTACAGAAACTTGACATTTTAATATTTACATTTTAATGCGACCAATCTAATGGGGAGACATTCAGTCACAAGTAAAGAAAAAAATAACAATAACAAGTAGAATTTTAGTTTAGTTAATATTTTTTTAATGACTAAGTAATGCGTGAGGCAGACATCCATACGCCTTGTGCCCCCACCACTGGGCAGCAGGGATGAGGTGGTGAGGGCCAGGGACCAGTCAGAGCTGGAGTAAGACTTAGGAACTGACAGAGCGAGGAGTGGAATAAGGGTCATGGATATCTCTGGTGCACATTTCTTGGAATAAAAAATGGTGATTTTGTTTTGACCTGCCCAGTTTGTTCGATGGAGACTTGCAAAATTTCCTGCTTAACCTGAATTCAAGTAGAGGGAAAGCAAAGGTGGAGACACGAAGCCAAAGCTGCTAGCACTGTGCAGGTAATCAGAGCCTGATTATCAGTCAGACCAAGGTGTTCACTGTAAAAGCCAACCTAGGTACGTGTGTTAGAAATGTGAGGAAGACAGAGGCTACACAACTTGGCAAATGGTTGGATGCAGAGTGGGCATAGGAGAAAATCACTGGAAGCAGTTTGCTACATTTTAATTTGAGTTAGCTGAGAGACCCACTAATTGTGCTAGAAACTGAAATAGGAAAAGGACCATATCTGAGAGTAAATGTGATGTGTTGGATTTCAAGTGTCAGTAGACTATACACATGAAGATGTCCCCAAGCTGGGACAGCTCAGGCTACAGTAGAGATGAAGAAAAGCAGAAACACAGCCAAAAAACAAAATAAAAACAAATTTAAAAGATTCATGAATACATGTAAAGGAATTTTAAAATGCTAAGGTAATCTGTATATTTTAAAATAATAATAATACACATTTTTCTTCCTAATTTCAGTTCTTGACTAGTATCATAGCGCTGGCTGGAGTAAGG
This sequence comes from Avahi laniger, assembly GCA_963575035.1. Lineage (NCBI taxonomy): Eukaryota > Metazoa > Chordata > Mammalia > Primates > Indriidae > Avahi > Avahi laniger. The sequence continues at coordinate 67,584 of CAUYSK010118328.1, forward strand.
AGTTGGGAGAGAAGAGGGCGGTTACTGAGCCAGAGAGATAATTTCCAATCATTTGCCAGAACACTTTTAGCTCTACCACCTCCTTCCAGAACTGTGTGGTGTCCATATGGATTGTGAGGCAGTAGATTATAAAGATAGCTTGAGAGGATCTAAAGATGTTTCAGGCACATGTTCTTCAAAAAAGCACACATGAACAACAGCAAGTCTGGGGCCCGGGGTGTAGGCAGCCCCTTAGCCTGACACTGCTGATGAGGAACTCCCATTCCATCTCGAAATGTCTCCTGCAGGGATGCCGGGGAGGGGGCGATGCCTCAGTTTAGCTAATCTGGGAATGCCTCAGTTTAGCTAATCTGGAAATATTTACTTTCTCTTACCTGTTAGTTTTATAGCCAGAAGGAAGCAAGGGTTCAGCTTGGGATAATAACCCCCTTTCTGAAATCCAGAAACAGTTAATAAATGTACCTCTAAATACAAAAAAAAAAAAAAAAGAACTTCTAATTCAATGCTTCAAAGACTTTACTGTGCTCTTCTTACATTTATTACAAAATCTTATAGATACTTATCAATTTTGGTTAATTTGAGAAGATTCTAATTAAACCATCAGGAAATGCATATGGCCCGAATAGGATTCTTCTTCCTTTTGCTTTACCCCCTGTGACTTTACTGGCAAGTAATGATCACCCACAGCTATTCCCTAGAAGTTTTTTTTCATATTGCTGCAAAGTCATCCTACAAACAAAGCATCTTAGGAAGTAATATTCAACAAGTTGTTGAGCCATGGTGTACTTCACTCAAACATAGATGTGGATGATTAGCACTTACTGTCTGCCCAAAGCATTATTGTGCATTCAGTGTCTCAATTCACATTTGAATTTTATAACGGAGTAAGAGGGTTTATATTAGTCTTTAGTCTACCAATTTTCATGAACAAGATATGCAAACATCCCTATGGGTCCAAGCATTCACCTCAGAGCAACCACACACACAGTGCAGTCTTTTCCTTCTATAATCTCAGTCACATAAAACAAATTCGATAGTATCTGATGGAATGTTTCATTTTAAGGTTCAAGCATTACTTCTACAAAATTTACACACTTGAAAAAGTCACCAAAAAATTCCTTCACATGTAAAAGTTAACAATTAGGTGGATTTTACTCTGAAGAGTTTTGCTTTTATCTCTTTACTATTCTCTCTGTCATATAGATTTAACCAAAATCAAAGTAAAACAGCAACAAAATACCCTACTTCTTTTAATGATGCAAAATAAAAATGCTTTCTGAATATAATCCTATGATGTTCTTCAAGAGAGATAATAAAAGTGTTTTTTTTCTCATTCAACAAGTATTTATTGTGCCTACAATATACTATATTGACACAATGTTAGCAGCGAGATACCTACTGTGATAGTTTTACTTTTTTCACCATTCAGAATGTAGCTGAATCTATTGACTCACTGATTTTTCTTTTATTTTGAAATAATTATAGACTCACATGAAGTTGCAAAATCTGAGCTGTGTGGTCTCATGCACTTCTCACTTAGCTTCCCCTAACGGGATACTTTACTAGAATAACTACCAAAGCCAGGAAATTGACATTGATACAATCTGTAGAGCCTATTCACATACCACCAATTTTTCAAGCACTCATTTGTGTCTGCATATGTAGTTCTATGCAATTATATCAGCTATGGAGCTCTACATAACCACTACCACATTCAAGATACAGAAATATTCTATCACCACAGGGCTCCCTCATGCTAATCTTTCAGCAGAGGCATATCCAACGTATCTGACCCCAATTCCTGACCCCTAGTAACCACTAATCTGTTCTCTATCTCTATACTTTAGTTATTTTGGGAATTTTATGTATGTAGATGATACAGTATGTTACCTTTTCAGACTGGCTTTTCTTTCTTCTCTAATATCTTTGATATCCATCAAAATTGTTGTGTGTATCAATAATTTCTTTGTTTTCATTTTTTTTCCCCTTTTTATTGCTAGGTAGTATTCTATGGTATGGATATACCACAGTTTTACCCATTCACCCATTTTAGGACATTTGAGTTTCTTCCAGTTTGGGATTATTACAAATAGAACTGCTATGAATATTTGTGTACAGGTTTTTATGTGAACATAAGTTTTCATTTTTCTGTGATAAATGTACCAGAGTCATATGTTGCTGGGTCATATGGTCTCATGTTTAGTGTTACAGGAAACTACCAACTGCCTTCCAGAGTGGCTGTACTATTTTACATTCCCACCAGCAATGCAGGGAGAGATCCAGTTCCTCCACATCTTTGTTTGCATTTAGTATTTTCACTAGTTTTTTTTTAATTTTAGCCATTTGAGAGATATGTAGTGATATCTCAATGTAGTTTTAATTGCATTTCCTACATCTTCTCATGTGCTTATTTGCCATAAGTGTATCCTCCCTAGTGAAATATCTGTTGGTGTGTTTTACCACATTATTATATTTTTTTTTTTTTGCTGTTGAGTTTTTAAGGGTTTTTTTATATGTCCTACATTAAAAGTCTTTTCTCAGATATGTGGTTTGAAAATCTTTTCTCCCAGTTTGTGGCTTGTCTTTTCATCCTTTTAAATAGCATATTTCACAATGCAATTTCTTTATAATTTTGATGAGGTTCATTTATCAGCTTTTTCTTCTAATCGATTGTGCTTTGGGCATCAAGGCTAAGAACCCTTTACCTGGCCCTAGATCCCAAAAATAGTCTCCTATTTTTTCTAAAAGTTTTCTATTTTTGTGTTTTACATTTAAATCCATAATCCATTTGAGTTAATTTTTGCATAAAGTTTGAAAGTTTGAGGTTTAGATTAAGGTTCTTTTTTTTTTTTGCCTACAGATGTCTAATTACTTTCAGCAACCTTTGTTGAAAAACTATACTCTCTCCATTGAATTGCTTTTGCACTTTTTCAATTATCAGTTGGACATATTTGTGTAGGTCTATTTCTGTGTTCTCTACTTTTTCTCATTGATCTATATATCTATGCCTCCATTAAATTCTAATATTTCTCTCTCTCTAATATTATTGTGATATAAATTAGAAAAAAAAACAAAATCCACTTCTTTTAAGTATGTACATTAAACATATTTTCCAAATATTATCCTATGTTGTTCTATGAAAGATAAATAAAAGTTGATTTTTAAAGAAACAATTCCTTCCTCAGAAAAAGGTGACAAATTAGCTTGTCTTAACTTTCAATTTCATGAATCAAACATAATTAGTTTGAAATTTTTCCTTTAAAGTAAAAAATGATGAATATGCCAACATGAAAAAAATAAACCAGAATCCTGAGTTAAAGATATCTATCTAAAGATTGAGAAAAATAAATAGAAAAAATACAATTAAGAAATGATTAATTAAAAAAACTCTGACATACATAAGGAAACAATAGACAACAAAGAAATCTTTGCTGTTTTCGATTTACAGAATGCCCATAACCTCTTAGACAAACCCGTCATTGCATGATCTTAATTTTATATCCGAGGAAACTGAGGCACAGAAGGTTTAAAGTTCTACATAATCAAGCTGTTGTTAGTCAAGGTAAGCATGGACTCAATCATAGTTTCAAATCTACTGCTTACTACACTTGGCTATAATTTTTTTATTCACTGTTAAGTAGGAAAGAGATCAAAATTTGAATACTAAAGCAGAGCTTTTTGTTTAGGGTTGCTTTGGCTATACGGGGTGTTCTCTGATTCCATGTGAAACGTAGAATTATTTTTCTAGATCTGCAAAAAATGATGTTGGTATTTTAATAAGGATTGCACTGAATCCATAGATCACTTTGAGTAGTATAGATATTTTAACAATATTGATTCTGCCTATCCATGAGCATGGTATGGTTTTTCATCTGTTTATATCCTCTGCAATTTATTTTCTCAGTATTTCGTAGTTCTCCCTATATAGGTCTCTCACTTCCTTAGTTAAATATATTCCTAAATATTTTATTTTCTTTGATGCCATTGTGAAAGACATTGCATCTTTGATTTGATCCTCAGCTTGACTGTTATTGGTGTATATGAAAGCCACTGATTTGCGTGCATTGATTTTGCATCCTGAGACTTTGCTGAATTCATTTATCAATTCCAAGAGTCTCTTAGTTGAATCTTTGGGGTTTTCTAGATATAATATCATATCATCAACAAAGAGCGATAGTTTGACCTCTTCTGCCCTGATTTGGATACCCTTGATTTTCTTCTCTTGTCTGATTGTTCTGGCAAGGAAGAAAAATCAACAAGAAAAAATCAAACAAGTCCATTAAAAAGTGGGCAATTGGCATGAACAAAAACTTTCCAAAAGAAGACAGACTAATGGCCAACAAACACATGAAAAATTTCTCAACATCTGTAATCATCAGGAGAATGCAAATCAAAACCACAATGAGGTATCACTTAACTCCAGTGAGATTGGCTTTTATCACAAAGTCCCAAAACAGCAAATGTTGGTTTGGATATGGAGAGATAGGAACACTCATACAGTGCTTTTGGGACTGCAAATTAATACAACCTCTATGGAAAGTAATATGGAGATACCTCAAAGATCTAAAAGCAGCAATCCAGCAATCCCACTACTGGATATTTACCCAAAGGAAAAAAAGACATTCTATAATGAAGAAAAATTTGCACTTGAATGTTTATAGCAACACAATTCACAATTGCAAAGAGGTGGAAACAACCCGTGTGCCCATCAATACATGAATGGATCAATAAAATATGATATATGCGTACCATGGAGTACTACTCAGCTGTAAAATAACAACGGTGAACTAACACCTCTTATGTTATTCTGGATGGAACTGGAGCCTATTCTTCAAAGTGAAGTATAACACAAGAATGGAAAAACAAGCACCACATGTACTCACCATTAAATTGTTATTAATTGATCAATACTTATGTGCACATACAGAAGTAACATTCATCAGGTGTTGGGCAGGTGGCAGGGAGGAGAAAGGGATGGGTAAATTCACACCTAATGGGTGAGGTCTACACTGGCTCGGGGATGAATACACTTGTAGCTCTGACTCCAGTGGTGCAAAGGCAATATATATAACCAAAGTGTTTGTACCCCCATAATATTCTGAAATTTAAAAAAAGAAAAAATAAATAAATAAAGCAGAGCTAAGTGCCATATAATATGAAAAATATACTCCACATAATTCTGCAGCAATGACATTGCTTAACCCTCTCTACAACCAACACTCACTTTGATAATTTTCTTATTTTAAGATATTTATATATATATATGTACATGCATGTAATCTATAAAATATTAATTTAATGAAGATTTGTTAAATTACATTTTTTGCCATTCCCCTTTTGATTGTAAGGCACCATCCTTACCGCCATGGATTTTGCCATCTAATATAAATAATATTTTTATACTCTGTTTTAAAAGAAAGTCTTTGGGTGGCTTACAATGATACATAAGTATCACTGTAAGTTGGTGAGTATTTTACCATTTAAAATGATAGGCTGAAAACACATACTAGTCTCCCCTACTTCTGAGACTTCATTAAAAAATAATAGGAAAGGATATTTTGTAAAGGAAATAAAACCACAAATTGTGAGAGAACTGGAGAAAAAAATCATCAGCATATAAATTATTTCAAAGCATTTTTAAAATAAGAAAAGAAGATAAAAGCCTACTGAATAAGACAGAGGCAATATAGGTGTGAAAACCAAGGGGGAAAATAGACAAATTAAATAAGAAATGGTAAATTTAAATCAAGAGTTAAGTGAAAAATGATCCAGGATGTTAGCCCTGCAGCAATACTAGAAAGTGTTTAAACAAATTAGAAAAGAAAGTGACTGAGCTAAAAGGGAAATTATTTTGAAAAGAATACAAATAATTTGCTAAATAAACATTATGAAAAGGTAACTATACAATATTGGCAGTAAATAGTGGGAAAATGTCTTTTATTTTTAATTATAAGTTCTATTTTATTTTTTATGAAGAGGTAAATATCTCATTTGATATAATATTAAATCAAGTTAAGTGTAAAAGAAGTAAAAATAAGACCAAGGGCCTCAATAATGAGGCTAATATAATTTTTTTAAATGTACTACTGGTAGACTTCAAATATATCCCTGCAAGTTTTAGCAGAAAAATTTGGAGTTTTACTCTCTGACAATCTTCTGGAAATAGCCTCTTAAAAGATCACTGGATTCTTTTTGTCCTCTCACTTTACTGAGGTATAATTGATAAAAATAGTATATATTTAAAAATGTAGTGTTTTGATATACATATAATTGTGAAATAATCCCTATAATCAAGATAGTTAACATATCCATCACCTCACATAGTTGCCATTTGTGTGTGTGCATGTGTAGTGAGAATACTTAAAGTCTACCCTCTTAGCAAATTTCAAGTATATCACACAGTATTATTAACAATAGTCACCATGCTGTACATTGGATCTCCAGAACTTATTCATCTTGCATAAATGAAACTTAATACCTATTGACTAACATCTTATCTCCCCCTCCTTTAGCAGATGCATGAGGTGGAGCTAGAAGTGGCATTTGCTTGTGCAAACAGAAGTGGGCCTCACAGAGACACCTAACACCACAGAAATCCATCCTTCCTCTCTTTATTGAACTGAATAATAACCTTCAGAGAGGACTGAGATTTTCCTTACAAAATTATTTGAACTCCACCCTAATGCCTGGTGAACAAAGTAGCATTTAAGACCCTAGGATATACTCCATTTAGTTTGGCTGAGTTACTTTTGGTCTGGGGATGTTAACATGAGAAGAATGTGCTGTCATTTGGATCTAAACAGCCTCATTCCATTCCAATCTTACTTAGACTGCAGAGTCCAGTTTGGAGATATGGAAAGAGACAAAGGGAAGCAGATCAGGCGAAAATGTTACTGAAGATAGGGATGACCTTTATGCTTAGCCAGCAGGGAGTGAGCAACTCCCCAAACGAGCAATCATAGGTGAGTCTGAACAACACATAGTTTTAGGTGACATAAAGCTTGACTTCAAAATGACTCATTCCTGCTCCTCACTGCTGGAGCACTGAGAACATTAAAACCGAACATTAGACAAGGTTCTTGGATAACTGGGACTCCACTGAAGATTAAACATCACACAGTAAATTCAAGAATCCAGTCTCTTATCTGTCTCTTATAATCGCTCTACAGCACCAGAAAGGAGATCAAAGATCAGACACAGTTAGAAATGAACAAGAAAAGAATTAAATTTGCACACTTTTATTAACAACCCCTTTAAAAGTCTATTTCAAAGAAATAAGGGGGAAAATGACATGAAAGGAGACAAGGGAATATTACCGGACAGTACTGTGATGGGGATAAACTATACTTCTTTTTCTGACAGTCGGAATTTGCACAGCTTTTACTCTGCTCTCTCTGCCTGCCTTGCTAAATGTCCAGTGTGCAGAGGTTATGAGCATTTCTCTAAGTGAGAGCAATATATCTTCAGGTCTAATAGCCATTCTACATGTGGGATGATTCATGAGAGCTAGTCACACAGCACTTTTGACAAAAACTGCTTCATCAATCTGTTTGAATACTCAGACTCCTTGCTACCTGTGAATTCCATCATCAGGCAGTGTTTGTTAAAAACGTGGCTGATGATATGCTCAAAGTTCACTGGCATCTTAGTCAGTTTGGGCAACTGCAATGAGAATATCGTTGAGTGGTTGAGTGGGTTGTTTAAACAACAAACACTTATTTCTCACAAATCGGAGGGCTGAGAAGTCAAAGATCAGGGTGGAGGCATGGTCACGCTCTGGTGAGCGCCCTCTTCCTGATCTCCTCACACGGCAGAGAAAAAGAGAGAGAAAGCAAGCTCTCTTGTGTGTCTCCTCTTACAACGGCACTAATCTGATCATGAGGGCTCCGCCTTCATGACCCAATTATCTCTCGAGTGGCCCATTTCCAAATGCGATCACATTGTAGATCACATGTAGATTTCAACATATAAATTTTGGGGGGACATAAACATTCAATCTATAGCATTGGGATAAACTGACAAAATTTAGTGAATTTAGAAGGTGGCAACCAGAATGGTATACTATTTAAAAACTAACTATGTCATGAAGAGAAAGGGATGGAGAAATAGGTCTTATGTATTTGGAGAAAAAAAATGTAAAAATGAGAAATGTCAGATAACTTCAAGTGCTCAAAGGAACAGACCCCTATGTCTTTGAAAAAATTGTTACAAACAAAACAAGTGCATTAAATAGAGTGGCACTAATCCTGCGTTCAAGAGTTGGCACAAGGACCAATGGGTGAAAGATTCATAGGCCAATGTTAGCTGAATTTAGGAAAGAGCTTTGTGGTCAATCCCTTAGAGATGAAAAGGCCTGCTCCGTAAAACAGGGCACTAGCATGCTCCAAATGTGCAAAAACAGAAGCCACACACCATCTCTTAAGATTTCTGTAGAAGTAATTTGTACATAAGATGGTCTGTGACTTCTAAGTTTCTTTCAAATGCTAAGATTCTAAGATTCTAGACCTCTCTACACTAAACTTTTTATTACAGAATCTGACATAGCATGCGCTTCTGTGTTGTGTCTCTGCTAAATCTAATTTAAATCTATGTAGCACAGCCAATAGTTCCATACAGAATTACATAAAATAACTAGAAATATCATCTCTATTAGATGAGAAAGATCACATTAAGGTGCTCCCTGATACTTTAATACTTAGCTTTCCATTCACATGCACTTAGTTATTAGTCTAGAAAGTTTATACGAAAAAGAAGTGCCTAATAGTAAATTTCTAACCCTTAAAAATTTAAAGTATACAAATAGTTGTTTATAATTTACCATGTTGATCAAATTTTAGAGGAAAATGAATGTTATTATTAAAAAGCCATATAGTACATTATGCTATTAATGTAATTCTCTGTAAAAGCACAGTACATTAATGTAACAAACATAATTTATCATTTGATGCTGAGCAAATGCAAATATAAACCTTTTCAAGCGAATCTTTTCCACAAGAGATTGTAACATGCATAACAACTTATTTCATTTTTTTCAAAGAATCTCTTTAAACAGTATTCTAAATTAAGTTCTATATTGCTGTCTTACCAAAAATCCTATTTTATTTAATTGAAGGTCAGCCTGATGAGCTCTGGGTATGCATAGGTCAGCAGACCCCTCACCTTTTTGTCTATGCAGAGGGTATAGGAGAGCAAACCCGTGGGGTGGGAGAGAGTGACTGGTGAGAGAGACTGTGCTTCAAAAAGATAACTACATTCACTGTACAGAGAAGGGACTGGATAGGGGTAGGCTAGGGGCAGGGCAACAATTTTGTCCTCTGGGATAACCAACGTGATATAGAACAAAGATTTAAACCAGGTCAAGGGAAAAAAAGTGGATGGAAGAAGACATAGACCTTCCCTTCTCTCCAATAATGTGGACTTTTGGCATCCCTGGGCTGGATTGCTATCATAGTCTCTGAACTTCTTACTTTTCAAATTTTTTTCTTTAAAAGTATTCAGCTCATAGAGTATTTTCGGGATGAAAGCATGAACAAATGGATGGTGTCACATTAATTTTTGTATTATCCATTTTTCATGGTTTATTCTTCTACTCAAAATATTCACTGATTCTCCATTTTTCGTAAAATATAGTTTAAATTCAAAGCCCATCCCATTTTGACCCCAATCTTTCAGATGATTTCTTCACCTGGTCTTGCTTGCCTTCCTTAGGTCAACCCTTCACATCGGACTGCCTAGATGCATTGCCATATCCATATTGCAACATATGCAACTTCACCTCTCTAAGTTCATGCTATTTTTCTCCCTACGCCTCTCCACGTACTCAAATCACGTCATCCTCGAAGACCTAGCTCAATTTCAACTCTTTCAAAAAGGCATTATTGCAGTTTAGTTCATGTACCCTCTCTGAGTTATTAAACAATTTCTATCTGTAAAATTTATTTTACCATTTGTTAAATTGATTTTAATAAGGATATAGATGATAAGCAGAAACAACACATACTGTTTAAAAACATGAGTATCTTTGTAAGATGAAATTTATTTCAATTTTTTCTTTAATTTAATTTATCCATGGCTATCTTATTTCAGATTTGCCTAAAAATATTTCTTAAATAGTGCTTATTGATGGCTACTGGACTGAATTCAACTTCCTTCTTTCTTCCTTCCAAAAATTGGTTAGTACATGCCAGGTATAATATTAGTATGATATTTAGAGTTTTATATCAGTCTCGTGGCTTCATAAAACATTCTTTTTTAAGGATGTCTGATCTTTTTCTCCAAGGCATATTTACATTTTCACTAACCTTGCTTCCCTGAATCTTTCTGAAAATTTCCTTTGTGGTCCCAAATGTGACCCATCACAGTTATAGGTACAAGAACTGCATAATTTTCTTAAGATGAGCAGCTGCAGCTGCCTGATTCCATTAATCTACCCATCGAACTATGATAATATTATTTTTTAAATAGAGACTAACCTTTTTAACACGGTGCATTATATACTTATTTGTTAAATATTGCTTCTTTTTTTACTGTATATCATGACTGTTTGAAATAAAGATTTTATGGTAAAAATATTAAGTTCCAAATGTAGAAAGTAGAAAATAGAAATTTTTACCACAATCATGCCATTCTCATATAATCATTACATCCATTCCAATTCTTTGCTTCTCCTCTTTTATGAATATATTATTAATATAAACGTGACAATATTTTACCTGTTTATATCCCATCTATTCCACTTAACATTATGTTAATAAATAACCATTTCCCATATTATTACAAACTCTTTGCAAACATTACATGGAAAGATCATCCATCACAGAAATCTGTTTCAGCCTACCTGAATATTTCCTTTCTATATGTCTGTTAGGTGAGCGACTATTTTTTAGCATTAAAATTATTATGATATATTTCATAAATCTATAATAAATACCAAAAATAATGCTGTGTGCTTTAAGTGAGTTTCCCTGGGTAACAGACTCTGAGATCCTTATAGAAGGAGCATCAAGGAGTGATCTTAGGAACAAAACTCCTAAGGAGATAAGAGAAAGAAACCAGACAGAGGAGACATTCAACTATGATTGCAGTCACAACAGAGGCCTCAGCTGATTCCACAAGAAACTCTGGAGTTGGGGTGGCCTTTCAGATTTGTCCAGAATGGAGGAAAAAGGACACATTATTTGTAGTTCTGCATTGAACTATCACTTATTCTCACTTACATTCCCTGATGGCATAGCCTGTGAAAGTAGCTGCCTTTAAATGAAGGCAATTTCTAGAGAGGGACTCAGCTTAAGCTATCAGCTGCTAACACTCCTAGCACCTGGGAGAGTAGCTGCCTTGGCTCTACGGGAGGGATCTGGGCAGCACACTATATTATCCATTGCAGTTCACTCCCTGTGCCAGTCAGATCCACTTGCTTCATATAATAAATTCATATTATTTTCTCTTGGGGGACATAAAACAGGAAAGTTAGTGGGATGAACAATAGCTCACACTGCTGCTACTGGTCTCAAAGCACTTTCTTCTTACAATAGATTTCTTCCCAGCAGAGGGAAATGAGCCCAAGATGGGTCTGTGGATCCAGTGGACCCACTGTGATTCAGATCTCAGCTAGAATTGCATTAATGCATTTCCTTGCCCTATATACTCCCACTCTAATAGAGTGGGGAGGGAGTTTAATGATGGTGCTCAGGTCCCCAGATATCAATGTTGACTTGGTTCTTGTGTCCATCAGCCCTTATAATGGCTGGATAACCCCCTTACTCGAGTGTATAGCCACCCAAGAAAATGGCTTTGGGTACCTTTGAAAAAGAACTGATAAAATAGTTGTATATACTTGGTGTTGCAGGGTCCTTCTTCATGGGAACATATTCTCTTCTTCAGTTCACAGATTTGGAGTTTGAGAATTGGCCCAGATCAAGAATCTAAGCATGGTATTCTAACTTTACATTGGGAAAGCTGCCCTCATCCTTTTGATTTCTTTTGGTTGAATATTTTAAGTAAGACCTTTATTGCCTTCCCATCTGTCTCATAGGAACACATGATTTAATAACCATATCCATAGTTTCCTGAGTACCAGAGCCTTATAGCTGCCACCCCAGTATGCCACTTAATTCAGTAATTGTGCCAAACATATTTCAGATGTTCAAATGCCAATATTATTTCCAAATCCTATTGTCCCTATTGCTCAGGAAGGTCTTTATCTAATACATTAGCCATCTTTACCAAAGTCCTTTTGATTACTACCTCTGAAGCTTTCCAATGCCTGAGATATTGAACCCTCCAGTGTATGTATGGTCTCTCAAGAGATTGCATCCTATGTCACATCAGATGAAACTTTTAAGAATCATAGCTCTGCAACATGCCTTTAGTCCACCCAGAACCAGTAGTATGGTCCTCCCTGCCAGCCAGCTGGTGACTTAGCTGAATTGAGTGTTGTTCTTGCCATCGAGGATGTCATCATCTAGTTAAAAGCAGTGAGGAGAGGTATGTATATTAATCATGCCTATACAAATCTCTTTGCATGGTTTCAGCAGAAAATATTCATGATATTGTCAAGAGTGAAAACCACAAGTCTTGGACCCTAGGAATAAACCAATGAGTTCCATTTTTTATAAAGGCCCAATACCTGTTACAATCATATTCAACCATTAACTTACAACCTGGAAGACCAGAGGCAAGGTCTATAAACATTTAAGAAAAAACTGCCTGTGGTTTTTTAGAGGGTGCATTAATTTCAGAAAATGTTGGGGATAGGGGGGCTCCTTTCTTTACATCAAAATTCAGTTGCTCAATTTTGTATGACCTGCCAAATTTTTCTGATTAATTATATTATATAAAAATCATATTTTAGTCTAAAAGGTTAATCTTCCTGTTACATAAGTTTACCTACATTTTCTTCTCTAGCACAGGGCAAGGAATAAGTGTATGGGCAAGACTGATTTTAACCTACTTTGACTAGGTATCATGCCAATCTCTTTCATGTGTGTTATCTTGTTCAATCCTCATAATGATACCAAGTGGAAGGTATTAACACCAGTTTTAGATATGACAACAAAACTGAGATCAGTTAAGTATTCTATCCACAACTGCAATCTGCACATGGCAGAGGCAAGATTTAATCCCAGGAATGCTTGAATCTAAAGTCTGACCTATCCTAGCAGTTGTTCGAAAAACAGGAAAATTTGCCTTGACTATATATCCTGTATGATTGTTCTCCAAACAACTCTGTATGGAAAAAGCAAGTAAATAAAACATGATTTTCCCAGATGTCTACTTGGATGAAAGCATAAAATTTCTTTCTTCCTTATATGGCCTCATGATGAAACACAAATCATACTACATCGCTCTCTTCCTATATATTATACAACTTAAAAATGTTTTGTGTTTGTAAATTAGGTTATAAATAACATTATGAGAGGCCCCCAAGGGGAAAGGAAAAGGAGAGGATAATTCTGCTTTCAATGATAATATATGAGCTTCCAGTAAACTATTCCATCAACTTCAAAAAAAGAAAAAAAAGAACTATTTATAAATAATGAAAGAAAAGGAGTCTTGCAAAGAGAACCTTGGCTATTCAAACATAAATTGCGAGACCCAGGGAAAAAGGAGAAAAACCCTACTTCTGTAGTGACTCAACCTATTCTAAGTTTCAGGGGCCTAATTTAAAGGCCTTTATGACTAGAGAAAACCAGAACGCAAAGTGGAAAAGGACAAGCCACAGGAACTGAATTCCTGAGAGCTCTCCATGGTGTTGCTCAAGTCAGCCTAAGCTTCCTTTGATGGTTTCTAGGCAGCACTGAAGTCCCTTTAACTCTTCTTTGAGTTAAGGATCTTCCCAGTTCTAAATATTTATGAAACTGGAAAACAGTTTCCCATTATTTATAGAAGAGTGCATTCATTCCCTTTTCACTAAATTACCTCCCCAAGTTTAGTATATAGCAGGAACACGCTATGATGCTGATCATCTACCCCGTGTTGAGATACCAGGCCTCAGTTACCACTAAATGTAGTTCATTTCCAGTCTTGTAGAACCTCTTCATTGCCCTCTGTAAAGCAGAATGTATCTTCCCTTGGCAATCTTAGGAGAGATAATGGGATGACCAGAGACAACTCTCTGAGGTCTTCTTTGAAAACAAGGTAATAGGCCAGGCACGGTGGCTCAGGCCTGTAATCCTAGCACTCTGGGAGGCCAAGGCGGGTGGATTGTTTGAGCTCAGGAGTTCAAGACCAGCCTGAGCAAGAATGAGACCCCATCTCTACTAAAAAAAAAAAAAAATAGAAATTAGCTGGACAACTAAAAATACATATATATATAAAAATTAGCCGGGCACGGTGGCACATGCCTATAGTCCCAGGTACTCAGGAGGCTGAGGCAGGAGGATCGCTTGAGCCCAGAAGTCTGAGGTTGCTGTGAGCTAGGCGGACCCCACAGCACTCTAGCAACAGAATGTGCCTCTGTCTCAAAAAAAAAAAAAAAAAAAGAAAAAGAAACTGCCAAAGTCTCAGAACTATTGCATGGCAGAGCTGCAACTTTAACCCAGAGGATAGCCAGGCTGGGAGCTGGGGGAGAGGCTGGGAAGGAAAAGAGCTGTGTGGCAAAGGTGGACAGAAAGTGGAAATGAAGAACTTCTGTTGAGGCGGAAGTGTCCTGGGAGATGCGGTGCTTGGAGGGAGGAACCAAAGGAAGAAGGCGGACAGTGAAGGAAGATGAGCCTCCAGAAAACTCTCGTTCAGTCACTACTTCATTCAACAAACGCTTGCAATTCAAGCTATTAAGTAAGCCTTGTTCCAGAGCCTCAGCTGCACAAAGATAGAACTGTGGAGGCAGCAGTCAAGCGCTATTTACTATGCAGGCCATCCCTAGAACCCACTTACCTGGGGTGGTGTCAGGAGGCCCAGCTGTTCTGAGATATGGGCTACCCAGAGGGACTTGGAGAGATGCAGTTTCTGACCTCTAACCCTTGACCTCTAGGGGCAGAGTAGAAGAATCCACATCTCAACTTCCTCACTTCCTAGCTGGGTGACTTTGGACGAGTTACTTGACCTCTCTGGGTCTTGTTTTCCTCATCTCCTAAAGGGGGATAATAATGACAGCACCTTCCTGGCATGCTGTGAGCACTTATCTGTTGGGCACAGGTTGAATTCTGTGTCCTGTGGCCTAGGATGGTTCCTGGGTCATCTTCCCCTGACTAGCCTACGGTCTGGACTTCAGACGTCTATAATACAGACTCAGCCTGTTTCACCCTTAGCACCGTGACAGGAAGGAGTCAGGAGCGTGGGCTGGCTGTGCCTAAGGCGGCGCAGAGTGGAAGCTGAGCTCCCCTCCCACACACATCTTGCAACACATCAAGTCCAGATCGTGTGTCCCCCATTCTGGGCTGGCAAGATGTGTGCTCCCCAGGGATACATCAGGGAACTTGGTGGAGGGAAGACCCTTAGGCAAATGTGTCATTATTTCTCTTCTGGGAGACTCTTGGGGTCCCTGGCCTTGCCTTGATTCCTGACCGAAGATTCCCTGGGCTCGGGATGGAAACTTAGATCCACTCTGAGGAGGACCCAGACTGGATTCTGGGCCCCACTTGAATCGAGGTGTCTATGAGTTAGAGGGAGCCTGGGAATATGTCTTGGGCCGTCTCCCACTGGGGCGTGTCTGCGCGCTGGAGGGTGTCTCGACTCAGTCTGATTGCCCAGGGACCTCCTCCTGGCGGCCTGGCCTTTGCTTGCTCGTGTGGTTTGCTCTATGTCCAATGGCCTGCTGCCTGCTCCTTCAGCCTTCTTCCCCCTTCAGCCTCAGCTTAGGTGCCGCTTTCTCCAGGAGGCCCCCATGACTTCCTTAAGACAGGAATTTGCTTCGCCCACTCCATGGTTCTCTCCACCCACAATTTCCTCTCTTAGGCTGCAGAACATCATAACGTACTTGCTTGTTTAATCGTCCATGTCTCCTTCCAGACTGTGACCCTCGAGGGCCTAGCTCACAGCAACCTCAAACTCCTGTGCTCAAGCGATCCTCCTGCCTCAGCCTCCCCAATAGCTGGAACTATAGGCATGCGCCACCACGCCCAGCTAATTTTGTCTATTTTTGGTTGCCCTTCTAATCTTTTTTTTCTCTCATATTTTTAGTAGAGATGGGGTCTCACTCTTGCTTAGGCTGTTCTCAAACTCCTGACCTCAAGCTATCCTCCCACCTCGGCCTCCCAGAGTGCTGGGATTACAGGTGTGAGCCACCAAGCCTGGATGGGTCTGTCCTATTTATTCCTGCAGTCTAGGGCATTGGGCTCCTAGTAGGTACCCAGTGAATACTGAATAAATGAACAAATGATGAGCCAGGGCAGAGTGGGTCTCTGGGTCCACGCAATAGAAATGGCCTAGAGTAGTGCAGACCTTTGGGGAGAATTAAAACAAAGGAGAAAGGGCTCCTGGCTGCTGCTCACCACGACACCCTCCTTGCTGGAGCACTCCCATCCGTCCCCTCCAAACGCTGGTTTTTCTAAGCAGACAGAACTTCAAGAGCAACGGGCTGCTTGTGCAGTTCGCTACTTGGGGTTCCCAAGCCCGGGCCACTGTGAGCTCGCTTTGTCAGGGTTGGGGTGGGCATGATGGTCACAAGGAACAAGGACCGCCCCCCCGGAGTCTGGAGCTCCCTCACAGTGAAAGAGAGCTTGTCTCAGGGCTAGGCGGGTAGTGATAGCAGGGTCAGAATCTCGTGGAAAGCTAAGAGCAGGAGTGCAATAGGGTGCAGACCCCCAGAGAGCAGAGCTGTAGGGCATCTGCACCCTAGATAGTGCCAGAGTCCTCTTGCATCCAGAGATTCACGGACCTTCGCTCGCAGGTCGCACCACGAATGTGACGGGGCCCTCTGCGTGTCTGTCATCTGGTGTCTGATGCGGTGGCGGTGGCAGGAGCTCTTTCCCAGCAGAGGCACGGGGTTGGTCCAGCTCGTCGTGTTACGCCAGACACAGACACAGGCCTCAGGTCAGCCAACAGAGTGACTGTTCTGAGGATGGGGTCCCTTCTCTGTCTAATTGGCCAGCAGGCATGCGGAAGGAAGCAGGGTCATGAGACACAAAAACATCATCCCACGAGCAAACAGGATCTGAGGGTGGGATCCCTGCTCAGGACAGCCTGTTAGGCCAAACCTCTCCTGCCGTCTCCCCGCTCAGGGCTGCTCTCAGAGGCGAGAGCTGCAATTCGAAGTTCACTGGCATGGCCCTTGGTCCTGCACCATAAACAGCAGAATGCAGTATTTATTGCCCTCCTGCAGACCGGTGTCAAGATGAAAAAGAAATAATAATTCTAAATCTCACACAAGGGCTTTGGAGATCAATGAGGTAATTTATATGAAATAGTTTTGGCTCCCTGGGAAACAAAGTATGGCATAAATTTAGGCTTTTTCACTGGATGGACCCTCCTGCAAATAACTCACCCCAGTTAGTGAAAAATTCACTTGGCCTTGTAGACAGCAGGACTGTGCAGGCTGCTGAGTTCAGAATGGGACATTTGACCAAGTGTGGACTTGGTCTCTCTGATGCAGGCCTCTGCCTCAAGTCTTTTTCATCATGAGGCAGGGTCTAAATAAATGGCAGGCACCCCGTGTCTGGGGTCTGCAATACAGTGCCCTGTCTGAACGGTGCCTGGGGACCACAGCATCACATTGAAACCGTATTTTCATGGCTTCTAACTTAACTCCAGACCCCAAGTTTCTGTTTTCCTTGCAAATCCAAATAACGTGAGTTATTTGAAACAATATGAAAATGCTCAGGCGCCATCACTGAATGAGTCCCAACACTGCACACATGTCTCGTAAACTCTGCAGTCCTGTAAGATAGTAACAGCTGGGCCATGCAGTGGCTCACACTCATAATCCTAGCACTTTGGGAGACCAACATGGGAGGATCCCATGAGGCCAGGAGTTTGAGACCAGCCTAGCAAGAGTGAAGCCCCATTTCTACAAAACACAGAAAAATTAGCTGGGCATGGTGGCATGTGACTGTAGTCCCAGCTACTTGGGAGACTGAGGCAGGAGGATCACTTGAGCCCAGGGGTTCGAGGTTGCAGTGAGCTATGATGATGCCACTGCACTCTAGCCTGGGCAACAGAGCAAGATCCTGTCTCAAAAAAAAAAATAGTAACAGCTGTATCATTGATCCATTGCAGAAAAGGAATTACCATTTATTGAACACTTTCTTTTTGACAAGAACCGTAACTCTTCAAAAGAGCTGTTTATGCCCATGCTCTTTTGAGCCCAGTCTGATTGGGCCTTTGCCCTTAACCACTCCAGTGAAAATGCCCTTGTTGAGGCCATTGATGATCTCTGTGTTCCCGTAATAAAATGGCTGATTCTTTTTCTTCATTTGATTCAAACTATCAGCAGAATTTGACACCATGTATCACTCCTCCTTGCAACACTTCATCCACTCGGTTTCCGAAGCACCACGTCTACTGATCTCTCCACATTGCAGGGCTCGTGAGGAGCCATTTGTATCCACTAGAGTTTGGCAAACTACAGCTTGCAGGCGAAATCCAATAAAGCTTTATTGACACACAGCCATATCCATTTGCTTCCATATTGTCTCTGTCTGTTTTTGTCCTATATGGCAGAGTTGAGGGTTGGCAACAGAGACTACATGGTCCATAAAGCAAAAATATTTACTATATGACCCTTTATGGACAAAACTCACCAGCCCTTAGCACAGCCCCCGTGGGGACCTGGTGTTTGCTCCTACCCCACTGGGCACTCCTGGTCTCCTTTGCTTCTCCTCATCTGCCTGACCTCCAAACCCGGAGTCCTTGAACTCTTCTCTTCCCCTCCGTCCTACTCCGGGTGAGCACATCCAAACCCACGAGTTTAAAAGCTTCTCCCTAAACTCCAGATGCATATGGCTAACTGTTAACTCAACACCTCCACTTGGACATGCATTAGACTTCTCGAACTTAGCATTCCCAACACTGGACTCCTGACTTCTTCTCTGCATACCTACGCCTTCTGTGGTTTTTCTCATTTCAGTGAGTGACAACTCCATCCCTCCAGGTGCTCAGATCAGATACACTCGCATCATCCTTGACTCTCCTCTCTTGTGCCCAGAGCTAACCCTCCAACAAATCCTACTCCTCCTACCTTCAAGATACATTTCCTTTCCATTCTCGTCTCAGTGTTTCCACCCCTGTCTCTTTCAAGCAACCTTCATCTCTCCCCTGGATTATGTCAGTAGCCTCTAACTGGTCTCCCTTTTGGGGCCCTTGCCCCAGACAAAGCAATCTTTTCAAAACAGAAGCCAAGCATATTCTTCCCTGGGCTTTCCGTCTCACTCAGGGTAAACACCAGGTCTTCTTTCCTGCCTCCTCTATTTACGCCTCTGCACTCCTCCTTGCTCCCTGAACCCAGCTACACTCGTCCCCTTGTTACCTGACCTTGACAAATGGGTTCCTGCCTGAGGACCTCTGTTCCTGCTGTTCCTTCTGCCAGGAACCCTCTTCCCCCAGATAGTTGCAGGCTCACTGCTTCATGTCTTCTTATCAGGAGCTTTTCCTGATCATCCTAAATAAAACAGCAGCCTCCCTGGCCTCCCTCACCCCTTCTCATCACCATTCGACGTCCTCTGCCTTCGTTTGCGTGTGTGCTGGTTGTTTATCTTGCCCTCTCGGTCATGAGCTCCACGAAGGCAGACCCGTGTTTTGTTCATTGTACGTCCCCGTTGCTTACACAGGACGTGGCACATAACAGGTGCTCAGTAAACATTTAAATCTCTTTCCTCCCTTGCAATTCTGTGAACTCTATTTTACAGTTGAGAACACGGAGCCTTAGAGAGGTAAAAGCACTTGTACAAGGTCAAATTGGAGTGGGAGTGAGGCTGACTTAGAATTTGTGCCTGGGGCTGCCTGATTCCAAATCCAGTGCTCGTTCAGCAGCTGTGTGTTGTTCTCAATCTCCAATGGTGGCTCTGAGGATCGTTCTGTGGAAAGGAAGTTGTTCCCAGGGCCTAAGGTATTCTCAGGATCCACTGATAAGTCATTGTGGGTCTATGTTTTGCTGTCATATTCTTGCACCAACCCCCCGGGGGCTTTGGCTACGTTGTGTGTGACTTCTCTGAGTTTATCTTCCGGTGTATTAAGGAGAACTTTCTTTGCTTTGTCCTAAAACACAATTTCCATTGATTCACACCATCGTTAACTCTTTCCCCTCCACAGCAACCTATCCTTAGGCTGCTTTGGGATTCAGCAGTCTTTTGCGGGTGACCAAATGCCTTGCATTTTAAGTTTCTCTGCTCCCTTGTCCCTCTATACTGTAGTTTAGGAGCCCTACACAAATGCTTAGGTGAAGCAGAATTGGTTCCAGGACTCCTGAGGATACCAAAATCCTGCTCAACTTCCTGACATAAAATGGTATAACCTATGCACGTTCCCCCGTGTACTTTAAAGCATCTCTAGATTACTTATCACACTTAATGCAGTGTAAACGTGACATAAATGGCTGTTATACTCTCTTGGTTTTTATTTGCATTTAAAAAATTTTTTTGAATATTTTGGATCTGCCAAAATATTTTGAATCTGAGGACACGGAACCTGTGGCTATGGAGGCCACCTGTGCTTTCTAGTTAAAACTGTAGAAAATGTGAGCCATTTCTTTGTAGAAAGTAACTGCTAATTGATTTTATTTCTGAACTTAAGGCCTTCCGTTTTCCTTCCTTCTTCCCTCCCTCCCTCTCTCCCTTCCTTCCTTCTCTGGT
The DNA here is from genome assembly GCA_963575035.1 of Avahi laniger. Classification (NCBI taxonomy): domain Eukaryota; kingdom Metazoa; phylum Chordata; class Mammalia; order Primates; family Indriidae; genus Avahi; species Avahi laniger. The sequence continues at coordinate 88,307 of CAUYSK010118328.1, forward strand.
TTCTAGAACTGCAGGAGATTTTGTGTTGCTGTGTTTTTCTCCCGGTTCCTACTTAAAAGCGAAAAAAGCCTCTCGTTCAGCGTGCCCTAGAGGAGCAGGCCCCGGGCGCCGGAGTTTGCCCCGAGCGCCCAGGCGGCGTCAACCAGGAGAGGCTCCGTCCTTGGCTCCCTCATCCGCTTCCGGTTCCTGCAGTCTCCGTGGAGTTCGGCCAGGCTCCTTCCAACCCCTGCGCGTCCATCCGGCAACTCTGTCCCCTTCTGTCCAGACCGTCTGAGTCTTGGGCTCACTGCAGGGTCAGTGCTGTGGCCCCTTGCGGTCAGGGTTGCTCTGTCCCTCACGTCTCCCCACTCAGGAGGCCCCTTCGAGTGTGTCTGACGCCCGGGGACACCACCTGAGAAGGCACATTACCCTTCGAGCCCTCACACGGCCGGGGCCACATACAAACTGCCCTGCACAAACAGGCTGTCACCGTCAGGAGTTTGACTTTAATCCTCCGGCCTCGCCGGCTCCACCTCCTTCCAGCCTGCAAGCTTTGCTTTTGCTTTTGATCCGACTGCAAAGCGTTTGACTTCTTTGGAGAGTCCCAGAGATCACAAGGATCACATGAAAAAGCAGGACGTCGGCGAGAGATTAAGCCACCATCATGCACCTGACTCAAAGTCTCCTCGGCCACTTGCTGGGTGCCGGTGGTGCCTGTTCTGATTTCAGAGCCAGTGGGGATGACTGAGAGGTGGCTGTTTAGTACACAGTTCTTGGAGGGTTCCAGACTCTCTCCTCCTCTCCTTCTTGCTTTCCCTGGCCGTGTTTCTCCTTCTGACCCTTTTGCTGGTGTTGGGCACGTTGTATGATTGAATGCTCGTGACATCCACCCCTACGCAGGCTTGGGTTTGAGTCCCGGCTGCGCCACATACCTGCTCTATGACTCTGGGCAAGGTTTCTCCAAATGCCAGGATCTGAAAATGGAGACGGGGAGTCACAGCACCTACTACAGAGGGTGGTGACGATTCAGCGAGACCACGATCACCCACTGCACAGCCCAGATCTTGGCGGCGGCGGCAAGTTTGATGTGGTTGACATCACTGTTGATGAAATTTTGAACTTTCCTCCAGATTAGCAGGTAGAGAGCAGGACAGCCTCCCACAGGGCCTCCCAGGAGGCTGGGTTTGAACAGAATCGAAGCTGCTTCTGGTTGGGAAAACGTCTAGGCCCAGGCGGGAGCAGTTTATTTATTATGTATTTTTATAACGCATTTAATGTATCATCATTGTTCATAATCGAACGTCTTCTTTTCCTTCTTCCTACCCGGAGACTGGAACCTGCAATTGTCTTTTAATTAATGACGTCATCTGGAAGTCTTTATTTTTTTTTTTATTTTATTTTTTTGAGACAGGGTATTGCTCTGTCGCCCGGGCTAAAGTACAGTGGCGACATCATAGCTCACTGCAGATCTAGAAGTCTTATATTCCTTTGTACCTTGAGTTTTGAGCTACCCAGAAAGACAGGGAGTCATGGCCCGTGGATGTTATGGGCCACTCACCCATGCTAAGCATACTACATTCATGATTTCATTTGGTCTTCACTGTAAACCCATGTGATTTTACAAATGGGGACATGGAGGCTCAGAGAGATCAAGTAACTTGCCCAAGGCCACACAGTTTGTGGTAGGCCTACATTGAGCTCCAGGTGGATCCAAGGGGCTCAGACCCTTACTCCATTCCACTGCTTCCTGCTCATTCCTCAAGAAGCCCCCAGGCTTGTGCCTGTATTAAATTGGATCACACCCTACTGTCATCTTAAAGCCAGGACGTATACAACACATTACTAGAGGAAGATCACTTTTGCATCTTTTTCTTTTTAAAAAACACCTCCCAACAAATTCCTCTAAGATCTTTTTTTATTTTTTGAGATGGGGTCTCACTATGTTGCCCAGATTGGCCTTAAACTCCTGGGCTTAAAAGATCCTCCCCCCTCAGCCTCTGGGGATAGCTGGGACTATAGGCATGCACCACCACGCCTTCCTCTAGGATCTTGTATTCTCACACTTTCTTTGGGATTACCTTGTCATGCCCACCTCAGTGTTCCCCTTTTTGCCTGGGTCACTCTTGTGGGGAAGGGAGCCACAATCTAGTCCCTGGCGATCCCTGGCTGTTCTTGCCCAGGCATTGAACCCCTCTAGGTGCACACATCTCCCTCCGGTACCCCTCTGGGACCCTCCATCATCACTTCTTGAGAAGGAGTGTTGGGGGGAGGGGTTGCCACATCTAGAAAAGGGACCAGCTGTTACTGGCTCCTTAAATATTTTGCAAGAGAGGATCTCAGAGAAGTACAAGAGCAGCCCCCACATTTTCCAGATGAGAAAAGAGCAGTTATAGAAGATAGAATAGGAGGGATTGGAGAAGAGGGCCTTGCAAAAGGGAGAAGAAGACAGAGAAAAAATTACATACAGGAGATTTGGAGGCAAGACCCGAACCCAGGACAGGCTGATGCAGCAGGCAGCTTGGCTAGGGGGACCCTCCTGGGGACCGAACGTCTGCTCCTACCAGGCAGAATTTTGCAATGTGAGGTGAGTTTGGCCCCAACCAGGAAAGGTCTCACTACTCTGGGCAGGGTTCTAGGAGAGGGGTCCAGCCCTGGGTCTAGAGATGTGGGGAGAATGTCAGATGAACAAGCCCATCCTTCCCTCGTGCTGCGCAGGGCCTGAACACAGGGGTCTCTACCTCTGGAGCATCTGAACCACCTGGGTGCTTGTTATATTCAGGTAGCTGAGCCTCTTCCCCAGAGATTGGAATTTAATACTTTGGGGGCCAAGAAATCTGCATGTTACTGAGAGCCCCTGGCAGTTCCGAAACAAGATCTGCAGACCACCTTCGAGCAACATTAACCTGGAGTGAATGGGCATGGCTTAGAGAAACTTCGAACTTGTTCCTACCAGGGCCCCTTGGCACTGAACCAGTCAGCAGTTCCCATGCATAGGTCACTGCAAGGGCTTCTGCTCCTGCTGTGTGGGAGGTAGATGAGCTCATCCCTTGCGCTGGCCGCATGCCCGATAGACAGAACGTGGTGAAGGCCCGAGTGTCGAGAAGGGACAACCTGGGGGACAGCACCTGCCTGAGAAATGGCCCCTCCTTCTGGTCTTGGGAGCTGTAGCAGGCAGCCTCGGAGACCTGATTCTTCACTCACCTCTCCAAGCCTTCATGTCCTTATCTGTACAATGGGTCAACATGTATTTTTAGTTCAGAGGGTCGTTGAGAAGATTCCATAAAGAAGTGTCCGGATGTGGCAGGCACTGCACTCAAATTTGGCAAGAGAAACGGGGGCTCCCGGTGACAATGGCGGGCACATCAGAGCCCTCACACTTGCCACGCACAGCTTCCCAATTTTATACCTCGTAGCAGCCCTGGGAGGCAAATACTACTATTATCCATGGTTTGCTGTCCAGGAAACAGCACAGAGATGTGAAGCAACTTGCCCAAGATCACACAGCTCAGAGCCAGGTCATCTGTCCCTAAGTTTGTTTCTTATCAGTATGCTGTTCTGTCCTTGGGAGAGTCCTTTTCATTTCCTTTTTCATCCCTGTCCCCAAACTGTGTTTTGCAAACACTCGTACCACCAAAACCTTGTCTTCAAATGAGATCTTGTAAGGAAATCTAATGTAAAAACAGGTCCCTAGGAGTGGTCTGGGGTGAAGTGGGGGTGCTGTGTGCCCTTGCCCGGCCCCTCCCTGCTCTTGCCCGAGCTAGGCGTCTGGAACCCGGAGGGCTAAATAGTGCACTGACTGAAAAACAACAGCATCACCTGAGTGATAACTAATTTGAGCTTTGATTTAACAAATTCTTTGGATGTGGGATAGAGACATGTGGTTTCTTCCTGACCTCAGGCTGGGATCTTATCTATCCACCCTGGGAATGAAAACAACCTCTTTTTAAATCCCTAACCCTTCCTTCCTTCTCTCCGTCCTCACCCCAGCTCTGCCCCCACTGGGCTGTGCTGCTCTGGCCAGCCAGGGCCCACGTGGCCGACAGCAGGGCCTGCGTCCATCAGAGGGACGTCAGCATCCCGCAGTCACAAGCCTTTTCATCTCAGGAGCTCTGCAAACAAGGAGCCTCATTAAAGTCCATTTGACAGATGAGGAAACTCTAATCATTGTAATGACATTGCACAGAGAGTGGCCTTTCATCTGTGGATCACAAAGGACTCTTTCCGCATACTAATTAGAAGTCCCAGTGGAGGACGCGACTGTTCTTGCCACGCTGCAGTCCTAGAAGGCGGAGGTGCAAGCAGGAGACTTAGGATGGGGACATCAGAAATGTGGGCGTAGCCCATGTCTCAGCCTGGCTGGCTGAGGAGCCGCGTGTGTACCTCAGGACCTGGACAGTTAAGCACCGGGAAGGGATTTAGGAGCGACGAAGCCGGTGGAAGGTCACTTATAGTAATAAGCGTGAGAGCTGCTATGAGTAGATGCTTCCTGCAAGATTAGCACAGTCCCAGGGGAATGGCAGGAGGGGTGAGGAAACTGTGAAGCATTTCCCAATGCCAGGGGGCCGGGGCTCATTGCCCAGGTCCTGGTTTAGGCTCGGGGCTCCCCAGGCAGGATGTATTTTGGCACTCGGCAGCAGCAATGGAAAAGAAGGTGGCTGTAGAGCTGTCTTAAAGCAACAACCAATGGGACCCCACAGTAGCTAGACACAGGGAACATGGGCAAGAAAGGAGCTACGTTTGCTTCCAAGGTGTTGAGCCAGGTTTTCCAGGGGTCTGGAAAACAGGTGTGCCTCCGCCATCCATGTTCTAGCTGCACCTGGGGAGATGTCTAAAATGCTCATGCTTGGGGCCACGTCAGATTCTGATTCAATCAGCCTGGAATGGAGTCAGATGTCACCTCTTATGTGACCCTAGCGGACAGCTGCAGCTGAGAACCGCTGTTCCAAACCGTCGTGCGTGTCCCACGATGCACAGCTTGCACCGCATGAAAGCCTGTTAGAAGTGCAGGTTCTCAGGCCCTACTCAGGCCCACTGAACCCAAATTTGTATCCTAAGTGCTTTTCAGCCTTGAGGGTTCCCACATATCACCTGGGGATCTTGTTAACAAGCAGATTCGCATTCTGATTTAGGTCTTCCTGAATCCTAAGTCTGAGATCTGTCCCGGGGCCCAGCAGGTTGTCAGCACGCTAATAATTGACATTTCCACAGTGATTTAGAGCTCACCAGACTTTTGAAGTGACCTTCTTGTACTTTGCCTAACTCCCAACCTCCACCTGCTCTGCAGAGCTGGTTGGCCAGGCGTCATTAGCACCACGTTAGTGGTTCTCTTTGGCAAACTGGAGACTGAGGCCCCCTGAGTGGCCTCTTGTTTAAAGACCCCCAGCTAGTATGCGCCAAGTGGGGACTTGTGACTCCAATGCTCTGACACCAGACCACATTGATTGGAGCCTTCTGTAACTACTTGCTAGTTGAATGACAGCTTACACCTCCGTGAAGGGGGACGATGATTAGCACGTGACTTGTGGGAGGGTAGGAAAGTGGTCCCGGAGCAGTGGTTCTCAACCTTGACTACACAATGGAATCTTCTAGGGAGCTTTAAAAAAATACTGAAGCCTGTGTCCCAGCCCCAGCCCTAGGGATTCTGTTTTAACAGATCTAGATGTGCTCGGGTGACTCTAACATGCTGCGGAGCTGGCAAGCATTCTACCTGCTGCCCCCAGTGACACGGTCTTGTCCTTTAGGTGGAGACAGCCTTCTGACTGCTCGAATCCCTCTCCCCACGCCCTGGGATCGGTCCATGGTCCCTGGGCAGTCTTGCAGTGGGGATGCCCGCTGATGCCTGCCTATTCTTTCCTTTTTTGTTTCATCAGTTTAGGTGACATTGGAAGCATGTTCTTTCAGACTCCCAACCTGCATCCTCATTTAGCATTGCCACATACAGAAAAAACAGAAAAATAAAAAACCAAGATGTTGAATTAAATTTGAATTTCAGACAAACAGCAAGTAATTTTTTAATATAAGCGTGTCCTATTGCAATATGTGGGGTGTACTCATACTAAAACTGTATTTGTTGTTTATCTGAAATTCAGATTTAACTGGTTGTCCTGTGTTTTTATCTGGTAACCCAAATTCTCGTTCCCTGTGCCCGTGGTATCTGATATGAGAGTATCTGAGGCCAGGGTGTCTAGACATGGTTTGGGGCATCCAGCTTTGTCAGGTGAAGCTGCCAAGAAGTGGTTGGTTTTCAGGTTTCTTTGTTAAAACTGCCCCAGATGGACAGACACAACACCCACCTTGTCTTCCTGGCTGCACAGTCAGTTTTCCATGAATACGTCTCATGTGAGTGAGCAAACCGGTTTCTCCTCTCCCTGACACCAGGCAGTGTCCACCAACCATGTAGTCCAGCGAGAAGCTGGGAGCCCAGAGCTTGACCATGGAAAGACCTTTTCCCCTGGAGCTGTGCAACATGAGCCAAACAGCTATACATAAAATTTGGCAGAAATGTTGCGGATAGCACATTCTAAGAAGGTTGGACGTGAGTGATCTTGACTTAGATACGTAGCCGGTGCTCACACTGGACGCACACAACTGATGCGATCTAATAAAACCAGTAATTGCTGAGTGAAGTCAGGTTGATGGCAATCTAAAATGCAAGTGTGTAAATTAATATAAATTGCCTGTTCATTCATTAATTCATTCAAGAATGATTTCTTGCCCAACTACTATGTGGCAGGCATTGGGGATGCAAAGACGCACCCTACACTCAAGTCGCTGTGTTCTGTTGAGGGAAGACAGATGAGCAAAGGCAATTATAGTGCAAAATGATGAGTGTTTTGACGAGGGTAAGTACAAGGTGCTATGGGGACCCTTGGAGGGGACCGGCTCAGAGGTGACGGTCAGGAAGGGGTCTCTAGAGGAAGACCGAAAGCACAAATGGGAATTAGTGGGGAGAACAGAGAGTACTCCAGGCAGAGGAAACAGCAGATGCCAAAGCTGGGAGAAGGGAGAGGAAGTGCAAGTTGTGGGGTGTAGCTGGGAGGCATGAGATGGGAGCTAAGCAACGAGGACATTGGTAAGCCCAGAGTTTGCAGCAAAGGAAGGGTATTTAAGCAGCAGAAGGACATAATCAGATATGTTCTGGCTATAGCATGGAGGATAGATTGGAACGGGCAAGGCTGGCGTCAGGGAGACCAAGTTGAGGGCTGGTATAGGCATCCATGGGAGATAGAATGATGGACCTGTCTGGCTGGTGATAGAGGGTGGAGAAAAGTGGGTAAGCTGGAGAGACATTATTGAGAGAGGGTCTGTAGGACTTGGGAGTCCATAGGATGTGAGGGGTGAGGGAAGGTTAGTGTCGGACGGCTCCCAAGATAGAAGACACATTCGGCAGTATAGACGATCAGGACAGGAGATGTTCCTCCAGACTCAAGCTGGCCCCTGAGCTCTAGGTTTGAGGACCCAATTTCTTTCTTGACCATTGTCATGGACAGCTAATAAGCTTTTCCAACTGGGTGTGACTATAGGGGAGGACAAAACTTTTCTCCCTACCCTTTTAGGTTCGGTGATAAGGGCCCTGCAAATTAAACTGACAAATGACAGATAAAAGGCATACAAATTTTATTTGACGTTAATATTTTAATTTTTATGTCTACATGAGGGTCTCATAGAAAAGGAAGTGAAAACCCAAAGAAGTGTGTGGGCCTGAGAACTTAAATGTTGTTTTAACAAAGAGTGATGAATTTGTGGAGAAGTGACAAGACAAAGGAAAAGGGTTTGGGCTTCTAGGGAAGGTAAATATATGGGGGAAACTAATGGAAGACAAGGGTTAGGTCAGCAAGGCTTGTTTATGCAGGCTCGAGTCAGTGCTGTCTCCAGCAGTAAGAGGTGTTTCCTCTTCCTGGCACCGGAGAGGAGAGGAGGGGCACCTTCACAAAAGGAGACGCATGCCCTGCTTTTAGATAGAAAGGAGGATGGTGGAAAGCTTATCCTGCATCTGCTATTTCTCAATTGCTTTCAGCTCAAAATAATCCTCATGCCAAAGTGGCATATTTTATTTAAGGCAGCATATTCTGATCCCCTTTGTGGCCGATACAAATGTCTTGTTCTCATCCTTCTTCCTCCCCTCTGGATCCCTCTCTCCTGGCCCTCTTTCCTTTCCTTTAATTCCAGTTCTGCAGCAGTGTATTTGATCTCAGGTGGGTCACTGACCCCTTTGGGCCTTTCTGCATCAGTAAAATGGAGGTACCAGTGAATTCCTCTAGCTCGTCTTCAAGGCATCTTCCTGTTCTAAAGTTCGAAGACTTGGGCCTTGGAGGAAGCAGAACATAGCAGTTATGAGGGCTTTCAAGTCTGATCAGCTGGGTTTTATTCCGGCTCTACTGATGCTAGCTCTTTAATCTAGCGCAAGTCATATCAACCTTCCAAACCTCGTTCTCATGAACAAAATGGTAACGATATTAATATCTACCCCATATAGCTGTCGTGAGGAGCTAACCTATTTAGTACAGTTCCTAACATGTAGTAAGCACTCAATACACGGTAGCTATTGAAATGTAATGAGTAATTATATCAATAGAGTCATTATTATTATCAATGCACTAACAAACGTGGTGAGCAGGTAAGTGAGCATGATAATAACTGATGCTTATTGAGCACCTGCAATATGCCAGGATTTTTTCTCCATTTTATGCAGTTCATTTATTTTTTGCACAACTCCATTTCACACCCAGGAACCTGCAGCACAGTGAAGTTAAGTCATTTGCCCAAGATCATGCCACTAAGAAATGGTTCCCGGTCTTGGAATCCAGGAAGTCTGACTTTGAGGACGACACCGGTAGTCACTCTGTGGCACATGGACCTGTAAGAATACACAGTTCAGCATCTCACTCTCAGTCTCTGCTTATTGATTTGCAACACCCTAAGCATCTCCTCATCCAGAAAAAAAGACCTGATATCCATGTAGCTTAGATTATTTTCTCCACCTAGAATGCTAACTAACCCAGACCTGTGTTACTCAGACTGTGTTCCACGGTTCGTCACTTCCGTAGCAGTAACATTTTGACAGAAATTATGCCCCCAAAGTGTTCTGTGTGGCCAAATGAGCTTGGAAAAGGCTAGACGAAGCAAAGTTTACAGCAGGACTTCTCAGAGACTTTGGAGCTATGGTCCCCAACCCCCGGGCTGCGGCCAGGTACCAGTCCGTGGCCTGAGCTCCACCTCCCCCAACTCCCCACTGTCCATGAAAAAATTGTCTTCCATGAAACCGGTCCCTGGTGCCAAAAAGGCTGGGGACCACTGCTTTAAAGCACCAATGGACACTGTGAATCTCTGGGTGGGAAATGTAAAGCAGTGTTCCTCAAACACATTGAACCACGGAACCCTCCCTCTTTGTTTTCACAAAGCATCTCACAGGACTCATGTTCCATGAAATACACCGTGGGAAATACTGACCTAGGTGCTATGGTGAAACAAAATAACAAAAAGACTGGTGAGACTGAAGAGGAACAGGACAATTAAAATCTACAGTTTGCCAGAAAAAGCCAGAAGTTTGAGTACCAGGTCAGAGGGAACAAGAACCTTGTCTAACTTAGAGATCACAGAGGAAGAAGACAAACTGGAACATGGATTTTATTTGATTTTCATTGTTTAAGAAAAAGGGGCAGGGTGAATTTTACATAAATGTCCAGGATCAGAGAATTTGATAACACCAGGCTCACATTCCTACATGACAATAATTGGCTGCCCTGCTTGGATTGGGCAAACTGCCTCAATTTGCTACAGTCCCTTACTGTACCTCAGATTATAGTAGGTCCACTTCTGTCATTTATGTTACATGAAAGTGTCTGAGTTTGTGACATCTGGTCTAACGGCATCTTGTAAACTTCAGTCATATATTTTTATAACTTGTTATTTTTTCCTATCGTAAAAGTTATTCATACTGGTTATAGAAAACTTAAAAATATAGAATGAAAAATAAAACAATGACATGCATAATAACCACAATTCACAGATGATTGTTTATCTTCTGGTATTTTTTTCCCTCTTTTTCTTTTTATCTAGATTGCTATATTTTCACCATATTTTTGGATCAAGCCATATTTGCAGTTTTGTATCTTGCCGTATTCAAGGGACATTCTATCAGCTACTAAGTATGGTTTGTTCTGCTGTATTGCAATAGTTGAGTTTCTAAGAAAACTCATTTTATTAAAAATCACTTACAATGGGACCAGAGAGTTTAAGGGCTACAAACTTTTTAGACTCTCAACGAAAATGGTAATCTTTCCTGCTGGAATGTCTATCTTAGAGTAGTTTTTTATAGTCATAGGGTACAGCTCTGAAAAGTTAAACATTATTGGACAAATTCAACATTATGTGGTTCAAAAGTCCTAATAAAAAGGAAACTTTAGCCGGGCATGATAGTGCACACCTATAGTCCCAGCTACTCAGGAGGCTGAGGCAGGAAGATCATTTGAGCCCAGGAGTTTGAGGTTACTGTGAGCTATGATGATGCTACTGTACTCTAGCATGGGTGACAGAGTGAGATCCTGTCTCGAAAAAAGAAAAAAAGAAAGAAAGAAAGAAAGAAAGAAAGAAAAGAAACTAATGTCAAAGTGTATGTGAAGAGCTTGAATAATGTTATTTCATTAAATGTGAGAATGAAAAAAGCAAATTTTCTAAATTCTTTTTTAAGAAAACATTTCTGAAGCCTTTATTTACAAAAGCTTTAAAAACAAATAATGCCCTCCATTTTGTAAATAGTGTTTTGTTTAAAAAGGACCACCCAGCATTATCATATCATGAATAAAGAATGTGTAAGGGAAACAAACCAAAGTGGCTGACATTTGGAGATTTGCTAATATTATTGATTGAAGTGTAGATACACACACTATAAATGTAGTCTGTCATTTTAGGACAGAGTTAAATAATTACCAAAAAGTCTTCCCTGGCTGGTCCAATGGTAGTGGGTTATCAGAACTTATTAACATTAGTGTCACTAAAGTTGGTATTAAACCCCCCACTGCTAAATTTTTTGACTGGCTTTAAAAAAAAAAAGTCTTTTATACATGCTCTAGTCTGGTCACATATTTTGTACGGCTAAATATTTCACAGTCTCTTTTGGCAATATATAAAACAGATTGCGAAGATATACACAATAAAATAAACAAACATTGTAATCTTCAGGTAATGTTATCAGCTAGATATATCTGGGAAAAAAATATATATAGAGAGTATTTTGTTGTTTTGTACCAAATCTCCTGATTTTTTTTTTATTATTTTTACTCACCACTATACTAATGAGAAAAAAACTCTTGATTTTTTTCCTCTTTTTAGAAATTTTTCAATTATTAATCTTTGGAGCAACTATGAGAGCACACTCTTTGTCTTCTAATTTAATTTGGTACAAAATATACCTAAAGACCTGTTATCTTTGGATTTTAATCAAATCGATGTATGTAATCGACAAATCGAGAGCATCGTAAGTACGGCTACAAAAAGGAAAAGCACGACAAGCAGTGACAGAATAAAAAGAAGCACCTCGAGAGAAGTGCGCGGTCATAAAATAACTGTGGCTTCACCATCCTGAGTGCCAGTTTCCTAAAGGCAGATACTAAACAACCAGGAGTTTTCCTGAGGAATGTACAGCCGATCTGAAAATCCCTCAGTCACAGAGCAGCCTCCACGTTCCAGTTAGAAACTGGCAGACACTACATGTCTCAGATGGTGAGACGCTGTCTACAGACACAGCAGTTACTAAGCTCCTCAGTAGTTTCCTGTCTTTTTTGTTAGTCCTGCCGAGTCAACAATTTGCACAATGAATGTGCTTTATTCTGTGGGTCAAATAGCGGTGATTACTGTATAAATTCAGCAGATGGTCATTCTTCCAGCTAAGAACAAGAAAACCCGAAATTTCTGATAAAACAGAGGATTTGAGTCAGCATCACTCTCTAAAGTGCAAAATTGATGGTCCGTAATCTCAGACAGCTGAAACTCCTGCAGAATAGAAGGGAGAGACTTGAAATGGGGAAATAAATGACAATCAGTGCTAGTTAATTCAGGAAAAGAGACAAGTAAACCGAGTTCAAGTAGGGAAAGTTTGTCAAAATATTCAGTATGATATAGCTTTCCCCAACTCTATTACATACCCTTGCTAACAAGCATATTAAGTTGAGGCCAGCCAGGTGCAGTGGCTCATGCCTGCAATCCTAGCACTTTGGGAGGCTGAAGTGGGAGCCTTGCTTTAAGCCAGGAGTTCGAGAATAGCTGAGCAAGAGCAAGACCTCATCTCTACCAAAAAAATAAAAAATTAGCTGGGTGTGGTGGCGCACGTCTGTAGTCCCAGCTGCTTGGGAGGCTGAAGCAGGAGGATCCCTTGAGCCCAGGAGTTCAAGGCTGCGGTGAGCTGTGTTTGCACCACTGCATTCCAGCCTGGGTGACAGAGTGAAACTCCATCTCAAAAAAAAAAAAAAAAGATCTGACATAAGAACGGTCAGACTTAGTACTGAAAGGCAGAAAATATAATGGGCTATGAAAGGGAAAAAAGAAAGGTATTGTCTGTGGTTCAAGGATTCAATCAGAGATAAAACCTGTGCAACTTGAATAAAATAAAAATAAAAGGTCTACCTCATGCCATGACTGCTTGTTGGTGTCTTCTTCCTGTGTGTCCCTGTGCCACGCTGTATACAGCATGAACCGGAACCAAGAGCATTCAGATGACCACGGTACATGGCATCAGAGAACATTCCTCTCCTTTTGAAAAAGGCCATTCCTGTGAGCAGTGAATCAGATCCTGCCTGATGCCGTGGTCCTGTCCGTTCCAGCTCTAACTCTTCAGCAACTTCCTGTAATCCACCTTTGAGATTTTTGCAGCTCTTCATGAGGAACTTCGCATCATAAAGGACAGGAAACAACAATCAAAGGATCTCAAGGAGACAGTTCTTCGGGCAAGTCAGAGGTGGTCAGGACCCTCACAGAGGAGGACTCCCTAACTCAGGAGCGGTTCTGCAAGGTACTGGGTCTCAGTTCCTTCCTCCTCATGGTTTTCAGACTGGATACCAGATGTTGTCAGTAGCTCTATAGAGTGCTGGACATATATCTCCTCTGTCAAGTTTAGTTTGAAATTAAACTGCCAAGTTGAGGTCCCTGGAGGGTGTTCCCCTTGCTCACTCGTAGCTGTCAGTCCCAGCTGAATTGTCTTTAGCAAGTCTCCATTACATTGCAGTCGTTGGTGCTGACAGCATCGCTCCTGGGTTCTCCAAGAGGTCTCACACCACGCCTGGAAAGTCGGTGTCCCTAGCAATGTAATTCTATTTTCAAATAACTTGACGGATTTTCTTCATTTCTTCATCCAGGTTGCAAGCCTGAACTTCACAATTTCTTTGGCTGTGATCTATACTTGTTGCTGGCATGGCGAGGGGATAAGGGAATCTAGATGCCAAGAACCAAAATGTTATACTGGATTGCACATTTGTTTCACAAAATACTTTATCCTTTTTAAAAAATTTTTTTCAGGTGCCTGTACCTGAAATATACATCTTTTATTTATGTGCTTATGTCACGGACATAAGCTCCTTGTGCTCGTCCTCCTTGCCACCTCTGTGGGGCAGGGAGGGCGTCTGTGGGGCACCTCTTCATTCTATCATATTGAAAATACGATTATTTTATATAATAAGTGAATGCAAAGATTTATGTAACTGATGTAATGAATTGAGATACGAATAGACATTTAACTATTTCATCTAAATCGCCCAAAATTTACGTATTCAAATTGTTCAAATTCATTGGAAAAATTGGAGATATCAGGGGTAGCGTAAATAGTAATCATATTCAGCGCTCTATTTAGAATCCTAGAAGTGAGAGGGTTTGGCAGTCATCCTGTAACTCTGTCCTTAGAGTAGGAATCCCCTCTACAAATCACAATAAGTGCTTGTCCATTCTCAACGGGAAGGTCTCCTGAGATGTGGAACCTCCCGCCCTGACCTCAGAGGTGCAGCCTAGAGCTTGGTGACTAAAAAGTTTTTCCTTACATTGAAACAAAGTGTCTTCTGCTGACTTCCACCCAGTTGCCCAATTCCGCTCTAAGTCTAATTCCTTTCCATATGACAGCCTTTTAACTATTTCAGGAAAGTTATTATGTTGCCAAGCAATCTTTTCTTTTCTAAGCTACGCGGTTCTAATTTTTTCATGTTTCTGATATATCATGGCTTCCAGATGTTTTTGGAAATTCAGAATGATTTTAAGATTACATGAACTTAAAAAGGAGTTAGATGGAAACAGCTTTGGATGAGAATAAGGACAAGGAAGGGAAAGGGAATCTGGCTCACAGTTGGAATATTTCATATCATCTCAATTAATCCTCCCCGCTGCCCAGCGAGACAGTGTTGGTGAAGACTGACTGTCCCACAAGTGATAGAAAACCTAACTCAAGCTGGCTTACGCAAAACAAATAAAAAAATACATTAATAAGGAGCTGAAAAGCCCAAGAATTTTTTTTTTTTTTTTGAGACAGAGTCTCACTCTGTCGCCCTGGCTAGAGTGCACTGGCATCATCGTAGTTCACTACAACCTCAAATTTCTGGGCTCAAGCAACCCTCCTGTCTCAGCCTCCCAAGTAGCTGGGACTATAGGCATGCAGCACCTTGCCTGGCTAATTTTTCTATTTTTAGTAGAGACAGGGTCTCACTCTTGCTCAAGCTGGTCACGAACTACTGAGCTCAAGCAATCCTCCTGCCTCAGTCTCTCAGAGTGCTAGGATTACAGGTGTGAGCCACCGCACCCCCCCAAGGAATGTGGATTTTTAACAGACACCTTGTGGGTGTATCAACCTTCAGTATAGCTTGATGCAAGAAGTTGTAGGGGCCAAAGGAAACTTCCCCTTCATCCTCTGAAGGTTCACTGCAAAATCAACTCACAAAAGGCAGATTAATTGGAAAAGAGGCATACAAATTTTATTAGTGTGTGATTACCTGTCCCCAACCACCATGGGGTTCATAAGCTTATACACCATCCTGGCAAAGAGGGTAGAGGACAGGGGGAGAAGAGGAATTCCATGGAGGGGAATGCTAAGGGGAAGGAATGGATCAGGGAACAGAGATTAACTTGCATGTTATCTTGTGAAGGATCCGTTCAGGTGTGGTTACATTCTTTGTCTTACAGGGAGGGGAAGTAAAGACAATCATTTCTTTTCTTGGGTCTGGATCTTAGGCAGATAAAGGACTTCAGTTTCATCCTGCACTTTGGAAGAGACGGTGACGGAGGGAGGAAGGTCAGAGAGTCAGAGACACCTTGAGGCTTCCTCAGTTCACCTGTCAAAGTGCCGTATTTTGGGGTGTTGGTTTCTGAGCCCCAACAAACTCAAATAATGCCGGTAGGTCCTGGTTTCTTTCCACCTCTCAGCAATGTAATCTTCTGTATTGCCTTCATTCTCGGTCAAAAATTTGGCGACCCCTGCAACTCCAGGCTACATCCTCCCCAAGTTCAAGTTCATCAGGAAAGAGCACCTGAAGTTCCAATGAAAGTCTCGTCGTATCTCACTGGCTCTGACTCCATCACATGTCTGCCTTTGAACCAGTGGTTGGGCCAGGGACATGGGTAGTCCTGTTGGCCAAGTCAGCGTCCCATGTCACCTCTGAAGCTAGGAGTGGTGGCACCATCATCCAGAATGTATGGACTATGAGTGGGGAGGGGTGTTTCCCCAGAAGGAAATCTGGTGCTGTTACCCAAAGAAGTAGGAATGGAACGCCCAATCAGCCATGTTCACTTTTTGTTTTTGTTTTTTTTAAATTCCCCATTTAGAGACCAGGAAACCATAGCTCAGAGAGAGGAAACTATTTGGTCAAGGTCACTCACTTAGAAAGAGGCAGAACTGGCATTCACGTGTACTTGCCGGCAAAGCCTTTCTTTTTTCTTTCTCCCCACGGTGTCCAAGGAAGTTCTGCGGACTGCAACTGGACCATAGCAAATGCATCTCCACCTTCTATGATTCAGTAACTCTGAGTGACAAAGTAACTAATCTTAAACCCTGGTGATTGATAAACTCTCCCGAATTGTTGGAGCTAAGCTGTGCGTTTCGTCCAGAATTCCTGGCACAGGTGTTGGAATGGCTCCAGGATTGATCAGTGAGCTCACTGGTGTCTTCCCAGAACTCGGAGCATGCTGCTGGGATTGGAAGCCAGTCACCCACTTCATCTTGATTTTCACTTCCTGGTACGGATCTGGTACTGTTTGTCCTGGGTCTTTGTCTCAAGCAGCCTCGACAGCATGTGCACAGTCTGGGGATACCAGAGTGGATGCCGGTGCTCCAGGCATGAGACGTGCTCAGCCAGTGCACTATTTTAAGATGGAAACGTTAATGTCTCTGTCACAACGGGCACCAGTCCCTATTATCATTCTATCATTTATCTGTCTGTCCTGAAGGTATTTGAAATGCCACCGCCGATAGAGTTCAGAAAGTTAAATTATGCCCCTCATCAATAGCAGAATAAACTGTGATATAACCACATGCATAAAATACGTTCATACACAGAATACCATCCAGCTGTTAAAAAGAATACATTGAAGTGACCATTTATCAGTGTTGGCAAATCTCACAAATATAATGTTGAGCAAAAAAGCAGGTTGTAGAAGGATGCATGCAAAGTCATGGGATAGTTGGTGTAGGGCTACAAAAGAGGTAAAAATATAAACACATGCAGGGGAATTCGAGATGCTAGATCCTCGAAGTCAGAGGGAGGAGATTCAAATGGTAAAGAGGGAACAGAGGCATCAATTTGATTTGTAATGTTTTATTTCTTAAGCTCAGTGGTGGACACAGAGATGTTTGTCGTGTTACTCTCTATACTTCTTTTTGATAAAACATTTGATAATGAAACACATCCTCCTCCCCTCTGTCCCAGTCATGGTCAAGTTTCTACCTCTCAGATGTTGTATTGGTCAGGCATCAATGACAGACATAATCCAAACTAGCTCCCTAGCTAGTTTAGGCTAAAGGAGAATTAATAGTGTTTACAGAATCGATCAGGAGGCTGAAGGTACCACTCCGAGCTTTCAGGAATAGCTATGAGAGCCATGAAGAATGGGAGTCAGGCACCAGGAGAACCACTGACTTTTATGAGCAGGATGCTACCAGCTGAATTGGGAAGCCACCGTGCGCTCCGTAGGAACGGCACTTGCCAGGAGAAACAGTGGAAGCAGCAGAAGTGTGGTCCCTCATTGCTTCCTGCTGGCTGGTGGGACCTTGGGTGCATCTGGAACCCTAGAGCCTGGAATTGTAGTTCTTAACTTTCTGGCCTCTGTAATAGAGGAAGACACACCAGCGGAATGTAGGACATGGTGAGTCACTGTATTTCGGGATCTGTATTGCTCCATCACAGTCTCTTGCAGCTTCTATACTGGCTAGTTCTCTAACCCTTAACCCCCAGCATGGCCCCCACTCTGAATTCCCACGCCCAGCTTCTATAATAGATCAGGGTTGGCAGTCAGAGAATTCTTGGTGAAAAATAAGATGCAATTCAGTAGACACTGTTTATGATTGTAGGACCCAGGCACAGAATTGGGACAAATGGATTAGATCTGGAAAGATATCTGGGATCGCAGTGGACTATGGTCAGCTCGATGGTCCCAGAGGGAGGCGGTAGTGTTGAGAGGTGAGAGAGTTTGGCTCTGGACTCAGACCATCTCAGACCATTTTCGATGGCCTCCCCACTTGGTATGCTCTAACTCATTTAACTTCGCAGCAACGCTGGAGATGGGTCCTTTTGGTTGTTCTTATATATGAGGAAATTGAAGCTCAAACACAGTATGACTCTGTGCTCACGATCGCTACATGATGCTTCTCTTGGGACACACAAGGGGCTTAGGACAAACTAAGCAGCTGGTGAGATCGAAGCAACCCTCAGCTCTTATTACCAGGTGGAGCCAGTGGAGAGAGAGGAGGGTGAGGGAGGAATAACAATACCCCGTTCAGTCGAACATGTGCTACGTGTTGTCTGGGGCCAGGGCATAGCTTGGCTGAGACCCCTGAAGGTAGCTGTGTTATCTGTCACTGGTATGTCCCCATCTACAATGTCTCCACCTACAACGGAGGGGGCAAGGAAAGGAAGAAGAGCCTACAGCAAAAGCAGTTTGATTTTTGAGCAACAGGGAGACCCCTTGTCTACCAAAAAAAAAAAAAACAAAATTAGCCAGGCATGGGACATGCGTGTAGTCCCAGCTCCTCAGGAAGCTGAGGCAAGAGCACCACTTAAGCCCAAGAGTTTGAGGTTGCTGTGAGCTATGATGACAACTCTGCACACTAGCTCCAGCAGCAGAGGGAGACCCCCGTTCCACCCCCAAAAAAGAAAAATAGCAGTAGATAGATATGCAAAAAGTATTTACTCAGTCTTCAGATAATGAATGCTTGGTGAATACATGCATGAAAGGACAAGGGGGCCAGGTAGGAAGGCAAGGTCCTGAGCCCCCAGCCCTCAAGACTTTCATACCCACCAAGCAGGCCAGCCACATAATTTGCAGGGCTCAGTGCAAATGGAAAACGTGGGCCCCATGTCAAAAACTTATTAAGAATTTCTAGATAGTGACAGCAGAGCATTAAACCAAGTTCAAGGGCTTTTTAAGCATGGGATCCTGGGTAACGGGGCAGGTCACTCATACCTGAAGCTGGCCTGCTACTAGGAGAGTCTCCCCAAGTAGGAAGAGACTGTCTGGGTGCTGGACAATGGCTGCTCTCCTGGAATCCCTTTTTCATTCTGAGAAGCTGGCTGAGCAGGGTGACAAGAGATTTCTGTGGACTATCACATACATGAGGTTCAATGAGCTTCCTATTGCCCATCTTCTAAGTATTTATCGGGCATTTTCTCAGTGTAGGGAGCACTGAGAAAGACATAGTTTTCATCTTCTTTGAGATGCTCACAATCTATCTAGTGATGGGGATAGTTTTGCAAGCAAAACAATTAAAATACCATGCAACCCCAAGTGCAAGGGAGGTACGTAAATGGTACATTCGGGAGAAGGGCCCCAAGTTGGCCCGAGGAAGGCAAGAAAATGTCCTTGGTGGACCATTCCAAAGAGAGTGGACTTTGTACACAGTGAGGAGACACAGTTCCAATTTGTGCTTTAGAAAGTCATGTTGGCACCGGATGGAAGCAGGCCAGGCTCGTGACAAGGAGCCCAGTCATGGGACTGCTCACTGCTCTGGTGGGACACAGCCAGGTCCTGATCTACAGCAGTAGTGCCTGGCATAGAGAAGAGAGGTGGATTCAAGAGTTAATTCAGGCCAGACACGGTGGCTCACGCCTGTAATCCCAACACATTGAGAGGCCGAGGTGGGAAGATCACTTAAGGCCAGGAGTTCAAGACCAGCCTGGGCAACATAGGAAGACCCCCATCCCTACAAAAAACAAAACAATTAGCCAGGTATGGTGATGTGCACCCATAGCCCCAGCTACTTGGGAGGCTGAGGCAGGAGGATCGCTTGAGCCCAGGAGTTTGAGGTTGCAGTGAGCTATGATGCTACTGCACTCCAGCCTAGGTGACAGAGTGAGACCCTGTCTCAAAAAAAA